>JAJMKE010000011.1:55491-90743 GCA_030569195.1 Hyphopichia khmerensis | reverse complement strand
AATTCTTTGTAAAAACCCATGTAAGTCTTAACAGTTCGAACTGCCGATTGACAGAACAATGCTAATACATTTAAAGCGATTAAATTCCCACCAATTGCAAAACTCAAGTAGATGGATATGGTAAAAATTTTCAATAGGATGAATCTAAAATTAGATGTAATTAAAGAATTAACAAATATCAATAAAGAAGCAAAATTTGAATGATGAATTAAATTATCTGATATTAATTGCTTTGAACTTGCTAGAAATGGGAAACTTTTAACAATTGAATCTGAAAATTTGAAAATTAAAGCATTATCATCAAATTTACAATAATGAACTGGTTCACCTCTACCATAAAGTAAAACACACGTAGTACCTATAAAATTTACCATATAATTATAAAAAATTGTTTTAAAAATTGAAATCCAACTCATTTCACCAAAATTTGTTTCATCTATTTCATCTAAGAAATAAAAAACATTCTCATCTCTATCATGAATATTAAATCTTCTTTCTAATAACATTTTATTTGAAACCATCAAATATGCCAAAGTATCTTTCAAAAAATTATCAGAAAAAGTAATCAAATTACTTATATGGAATACCAATATCAACAAATCTTTTAAATATGTATAAACAATATAAATGAATGGAACCGTTTGAAAAAATTTTATAACAAAGAATGCTATAAATTTGAAAAATCTTACTATTGTTTGTTTTAATTTTACCGATCTTATAAAAATCCATCCTAAATAAAGGTTTAAACATGGTAATGGAATCTTATTATATGCCCAGTATATGTAAAAATACTCATTATCATGGGGACTTCTTTGAAATCTCGTTGGTATACTACTTCTACTAATTAAGATTCGATTGAGTTGATTAATTCGATTATCATGCTCTTCAATTGGTATATCTTGAAATAAATTCGCTTGTTGTCCTCTTTGAAGTATCTCAATCAAGTCCGTATCTAGATCTTGGAAAATATCATTGATATCAGCAGTATCTGAATCCTCATCCATGGCGTTTTATCATAAAACGTTTCTTAACAGATTCTTTAAATTATTCATATGCCTTTATAACCACCGTTTGCTCTATTTTTTCTTCTTCCATATCAACATTTTTAAGCCTACTAGTTTCCAAAGCCAGTGGTGCACGGATCTACGTCTTCGATGGAACCTTGTTTTTCCCCCAAACAAAAACTGGAAAAAAAAAAAGAAATCTGGTGATGAGCTTTTCTAAAATTGCAGCTTAAATTGCAACATTTAATTAACGGGATTTGCATAATCAAGACAACGCTTACTAGTGGAATTGTAGCCGATATGGTTGTCACGTATACTGAGCATCCACCGCACTGTTTTGCTGAGATTTTAGGTTTCTGACTTCGAATAAATCATGAGTCACATAGAGATGAGTATTCAATTACTTCATCTCATTACCAACATTAATGTCGAACCTCTCGCGTTCTTCAATGGTCTTTGGACCACTGATAACACAACTTACTTGTATGACTTCTACTAAAGTTGACCTCGCAAGAGTCAAGCTTAATTACGCGGCATTACGTTGAAAAGTTTTGTAAGGCAAAACTAGATGAGATGATTTTTGCACCACCAAACAAAAAGAAACGAACTAACAAAAAGAAAAAAAGAAAAAAAAAGTCCAAAAAAAAAAAAAGAAAGGGAAGAGTGAAGAAAGAGACAAAAGGAAATGATTTAAGAATGATTCATAGCTGATTTTCTTTCTTTAAGTGTTAGTCTAAATCAAGTTAAACGTTAGGGAAATGTCTTCGTTAAAAAGTTCAGGTGATGTTCAATCATCCAAAGAACTTGTTGGTAGTGGAATGGCTGCAACTACAACCATGACTTCTCCAATACCGTCTTCTGATAGTAAGGAGAAAACTGGAAAATGGAGAT
Organism: Hyphopichia khmerensis; assembly: GCA_030569195.1. Classification (NCBI taxonomy): domain Eukaryota; kingdom Fungi; phylum Ascomycota; class Pichiomycetes; order Serinales; family Debaryomycetaceae; genus Hyphopichia; species Hyphopichia khmerensis. The sequence goes on along the minus strand of JAJMKE010000011.1, from coordinate 88,848 downwards.
CTTTTAAAGATTCTTTCAAAAGATACGAAACTTTTGATGAAGAAGATGATGAAAAATTGAAAGACTTAACTGATATTGAACGTGCTAATATTAAAACTGCCAATTCTCCTTTACAAAGAAAATTAAATAGTAGAACCATTACTATGATTGCAATTGGTTCAAGTATTGGTAATGGTTTATTTGTTGCTTCAGGTAGTGCTTTGAATGAAGGTTCAGCAGGTGGTTTATTGGTTGCTTATGGTATCACCGGTTCTGCAATCTATTGTACCATGCAAGCATTGGGAGAATTGGCTTGTGAATTCCCAGTTTCTGGAGGTTTTAATTTATACGCAAGTCGTTTTTGGGAACCTTCTGTGGGATTTGCAGTTGCTTATAATTATTTTATTCAATTTCTTGTTTTGTCTCCTTTAGAATTGGTTAGTTGTGGAATTGTAATGAAATATTGGAATAAATCAATTAATGCCGATATTTGGATATTGATTTTTTATATTTTAGTGGCTTCAATTAATTTATTCGGGGTAAGATTTTATGGTGAAACTGAATTCATTTTTTCTTCAATTAAAGTCATTGCTGTTATTGGTTTCATCATTTTAAGTATTATTTTGGCCGCTGGTGGTGGTCCAAATGGTAATAGTGTGGGTACTAAATATTGGCATGATCCAGCCCCTTTTGCTAATGGTTTTAAAGGTGTTGCTTCTGTATTCGTTACAGCTGCTTTCTCTTATGGTGGTACTGAATTAGTTGGTTTGGCCGCTGCTGAAGCTCAAAATGTTCGTACTACTATTCCAAGAGCCATCAAACAAGTTTTTTGGAGAATCTTGATGTTTTATATGGTCTCTTTGACCCTCATTTGCTTTTTGGTTCCTTCAAACTCTGATAAATTATTGGGTGCATCAGATGTTGATGTCACTGCTTCCCCTTTCGTTATTGCTATCGAAAGTAGTGGTATTCAAGGCTTACCTCATGTCATGAACGCAGTTGTTTTAATCTCTTGTATTTCAGTTGCTTCAACTTCAGTGTATGCTACTTCTAGAACTCTCAACTCTTTATCAGAACAAGGATTATGCTGGAAGTTTTGCTCATATGTTGATCGTGCCGGTCGTCCAATCGTTGGTATTTTAATCACAAACATTTTCTCATGTATTGCTTTTATTTCTGCCAGTGGTAAAGAAGGAGTAGTTTTCGATTGGCTATTGAGTATCTCTGCCTTAAGTTCAATTGCTTCTTGGCTCACCATAAACTATTGTCATATCAGATTTAGAAGAGCTTTGAAAGTTCAAGGAAGAAGTCTCAAAGATTTAGCATTTACTTCAAGATCTGGAGTAATTGGATCTTGGTATGCCTTAATCGTTAACATATTAGTCTTGATTGCTCAATTTTGGATCGCCTTATTTCCAACTGGAGGTAAGCCAAGTGCAAATAACTTTTTCCTTTCATACTTGGGTGGTGTTGTCTTATTATTTTTTTACTTTGGTCATAAAATTTGGAAGAAAAACTGGATCTTTCAAATTGCAGCAAAAGATATTGACATTGACACTGGTAGACGAGAAACAGATATGGAAGCTTTACAACAAGAGTTAGAAGAAGAAAGGAGCATACTAAAATCGAAACCACTTTATTATAGAGCTTATCGCTTTTGGTGTTAATACTTCCACATCCTTTAATTCTATTTCATAATTACATATTTATTTGCATTAATATACTCATTTTAATAGTAAAGTATAAACTTCTCTATTCAAGCGTCAAACTTCACCAATTTAATAAAATCAGGAAGATTTCCTTGATGGGCTTTATAAGCATCACTCCATAGCTTTATCAAGTCTCTACTCAAGTCAATTCTTTCTTGAGTGTGTTTCCTAGAAAGTCTCAAATGACTTTTGGGGTTTAATTTTATTTGTAAGTTGGATATTTGACATACTTTCCAACTAGAGTAACTTTGTATTTCACTATAGTACTCATCGAGCATAATAATCCTTTTGGGGTTCGTTGCTTCAAACATTTGAGGCAACAAATATGTATTGCCTTGTTCAGCATCCCACATATAATTAAGCTCATTCAGTGAAAATTCAGAAACTACTCGGTACAAACCGTCAATTAGCTTCCAACCATTTTCATACTCTCCTAATATGTCACTATTTGGAAAAAACTGATACTTATGAACTTTGGAGATATGAATAGGTCCGTAATCATGATCAATTGAAAAAAAATTTCTAATCAAAATGAAAAACCATACTGTTCTGATGTGAATTCCTCCACACATCAATATGCCCCATATAATTCGATCATAGTATTCAACATCAGTCGGGTCATCGCTGCCCATAGAAGCCACTGCGAGTATCAATTTCCTTACCATTTCTTCCATTTGGTCGCTGTCATATCTTTTGGCACTAATTATTGGTAGCATTCGACCTTTTTCTTGTGGAATTAAAGAAGAATCAATAGGAATTGGAATTTCCACAGATTCAAGAGTGGCAATTCTTTCATATATTATAGCGCAACAACTAAATAATTGATATAACCGACCACTCAAATGTTCAATGGTACTGGTGATATTATCATAAGCAACAAGTTTTGTCAATAATTTACTCCAATCTTTTACTTTCAAATGAGAACCACAATTTGTGTAGCTTTTTATTAAAAGCAAGAGAGATGTCCTCTTAGTCACATTGGCCAAATAATAGTTCTTATTGATAAAATACTTGTACTTGTTTTCTAATATTAAAAATAAATTCGTAATCCATTTGAACTTATCAATTGCAACTTCAAAATTTCCTTCGAGGAAACATAAAAATCCTAAAATTATTTTATGTTTCAACATTATACCACAAATTGTAATTAAGGACTTACTAGTAAACCTATTTCCCCATTTGTTTAGCATTCTAACTAAATGCTTAGGTGACATACTGTAGCTTATTTCAGGATGTAAATCTAACTCATCATCAAGAACTTTAACAAGTAAGCTCTTATATTTGATGAGATCATCATAGATATATAAGGGTCCAAAGTTTGTAATAGAATCGAAAATCTCTTTTATTGGATCAACACCGAAGCTCTTACTTTTGCTGTAACTTTTCAATTTTTTCAATGCCGAATCAACCAAATTTTTATTTGAGATTGTTAGTTTACCTATGGAAAACCCTGGTATGTTTCCACCACTCGAAAGATATCTGTTCGTCTGTTCGTGTATCGAAAGATTTTGCAACTCATCTATGGTAGTACTGAATTAGTAAAGTTAGTATTATATGAACATTTAACAATGTTGAGGGATATTGAATACCTTTTAATACATTTTAGATTCAATTGGTCAATTTCCTGTTGATAACCTTGAATCCTTTGTTCGGCTTCATTACAATTGTCAAGTAAATTATTTGCTTTTGAACTTTTCAAATCAGTTTGGGCCATTTCCAAGGTTTCTGCAAATGTTTCAATTGCCAGGTCAGGCATTCCCAATTCTTTAAAAAATTCTGCTAAATTTACCAATAACAGTTCTTTTTTAATTGGATCAGTTTCTAATTCGATACAGAAACTCAATTCTCTTAAAGCTCCACCAACTCTTCCAAGATTAAACAAGGCCAATGAAATAATTAAATGAGATGCACTAGTTATGGATGAGGAAATACTTCTGAAACGGCCCATTACCAAAATTTGATGAAAATCTCGTTCTTGATAGAGCTTAGCCAAATCCCTTTCAAAATCACAGATTGGATATGATTGAATTGATTCATATTCCGATTCGCTATCGCTGAATTCATCAGCTTCCTCATCTTCATTGAAGATACAACTTTCAGATTTGGATTCTGGTAAATCCTTTGTCGGAACTTCCTCGAAGCTGGTGCTTCCATGAGAATTCTCTGCTTCCATTGTAGAGCTCCTCTGGTTTAATGAAGTTTTCGTTCCTTAGAACAGTTGGATATTTAGATATATTTGTGGATGCAAAAAAACAGACGCAAAAAAAAAAAAAAAAAGTTGAAAAAAGTTGAAAAAAGTATGTTAATATTAATACATATTTTTATAAAGTAGTGAATCATTTTACATGAGATAAATAGAGAAATGAAGATGAATATGTGCAAATTTAAGACTGAATTAAGCGAATGATGAAGAATCATCGTTCAATATTCTTAGGAATTCTGACTTTTCTATGGAAGGAAATTTTTTTATAATGTTGCGATGACTGGCAAGTCTAAGATCTTTTTGATCACATTGTGCTAATAATTTGGCAATGAATTGATAACAATCCCAACATTCTCGAGTAGTTGTTTCTATGTATTTAGATAAGTAATTATGAGGTAATTCAAGAATTTGATCTTCTGTAAGTTGAAATCTTTGTCTGGCTTCAATAATGGTTATAACAAGGATAGTACCAAAGAAAGTTCTCATATTGTAGGCAATCAAAACGGGTAATGAGGAGAATAATTCAATGGATGATACAACAATTTTTAAAATGTCCTTTGATTTTTCATTAAAAACATTATCAGATGATACTTCAATAATATCAAGTTCTAATAACAGATCTTTCAAAGAATAAGGAAGTTCGATATTTAATTCAAAATTAAGTGCCTTCAAAATGATTTCTTCCCGGTACAACAATTGATCACGCCATTGCCAGAATATATCACTATGTTCATCAATTACTTTGTTTGGATTTTTCAAAATACAAGCAGTTAATGCAATTTTATCAGGTGGTCTATAAGTATCATTTAATTTACTTGATATGGCCAAGGCCCCACAAGCAACAAAGTATTTCGAGGTTGTAATAGGATACCTCATATAAAATCTATTGATATAGATCGTAGCTGCCAATATAGTCCCTCCACTTAGTTTCAAAGACGTTCCTAACCTTATAACAAAATTATATATACCTTCTCTCAATTTTAACTCTTGTGATATTGATAGCTGTTTTCGGGATGGAGACTGCTCAATGAATGCTTCGTCCAGAAACAACCAAAGATTCGCATTATCAGCATTACTCGAACCTGGTGCTTCCTCGGTATACGCTTGTATCGGTAACAGCATTAGTCACTTGGATTATATCGGATCAATTAGGATATACTACCTGCTTTCTTCTAAAAGGGCCAACGTTGTTTGTTATCGTAGCAAATGCCTTGAGCTGAAGAACCGAAAAAAAAAATATCTATCCGATACAACCACAAACTTATTACTTCCCCGTTAAATAACTAAGCTTCCTTATTCACCCAGCCTTTTCAAGTTAAACTTGGGTTTCTCTAATCAGTTCATACCATTAAAGCTGACTTTTTTCTCTTTTAATTTTTCACACCCGTACATTCTCTTCCTAATGCTGTTCTCTCGTTGCTGAAGGTCTCCTGCACACACAAGCTCTTTCAGTTAAGGAAAAAAAAAAACTGAAAATTTTATCAAGGAAATTTTTTTTTTTTCAAAAATTTGTTAAGTGGAAAGACAAGATCAACAGCTTTGAATATAAGACTTTCGCCTAGAATACTGAATAGGAAGTGGTGAAACGTAACTTTCCATACAGACATACATATAAACATTTTCCCCTTCAAAGTTCCTAATTTGATTAAACCAAAATGTCTGAAACTTCATTCATGCACTTGATTAGACCAAGTGTCGCTGCCCCTGCTAGTGGATCAGCAAATGGACCAGCTAATATTAAGATTCAAACCTCTGCTTTATTTCAAATTTTAGAGATTGTTTCCAAACAAGCCTTACCTAATAACAAGAGAGTGATTGGAACTTTACTAGGATCCAGATCAGATGATGGATCTATATTAGAAGTTAAGGATGCTTTTATGGTACCATGTAATGAAACTGGTGATTCTATTGCTATTGATGATCATACTCATAAAACCCTTTTACAATTATATAAAAAAGCACATTCCAAAGAAAGTGTATTGGGTTGGTTTGGTAGTAGTTCTCAAATAGATGGTACTACTGGATTAATTCATGATTTTTATTCAAAAGGTGCCGATAGAGCTTTCCCATATCCAGCCATTTATCTTAACGTTGAATACTTTGATCAAGCCAATAAGATAACCATACCAAAATTGACTACTTATATTGGTGCAGCAGTTGGTAAACCAAATTCAAACCCTCAAAGAATTGGTTGGAAAGTTCAAAGTACTATTAATTCTTATATTTTCACTCCTATTCCAAATGAAGTTATTAGTGGATCAATTCCTGAAAAATTAACTTTGAACTTCATTAATGATCCAAATCATATCCGTAAGAATAATACAATTTCTTTAAAGGATGATAATGATAAAAATTTAACCCATTTATCAAAAGAAATTAAATCAGTTAGTTCTAATATTGATCAATTATTAACCTACATAAATAATGGGGCTACCAAAAATGATAATGATGCTAATATCGAATTATTAAGACATTTATCAAATAATTTATTAGCAAAACCTCAAATCTTGACGGATGTTGAAGCTTTGAAAAGTCATTTCCGTAATCATAATCAAGATGTTATCATGATTGAATATTTAACCAAAGCTGTCAAAGAACAAATCGAATTGAGTGCAAGATTATCTGCTGAAGCTGAAAAACGTTAATTCTTTTAACATCTTCCCCAAAATTTATATATATATATGTACACTAAATTTTTTCTTTGAAATCATAGTTCCTTCTTGAACCCTATTGGTCTTGAGGTTATTCAAATAGATCAGTAATAAAATTTATCATATCGATATAACCCCTCCCTGTAATTCTCTCCTTTCTTCTCTCTCCTTTCCTTGTTGCTCTTGCTTTTTTTGCAATCTCTTACAGCTACTTCAATTCAACTTGTGGCATTGGCCATATATATAGTTCTGTATGCAGTTTTTTGTTAGCAGTTAATACAAAAAAAAAAAAAAAATGCAATTAGCTCATCTCAAAGGAAAAAAATAAAATAGAATAGGAAAAAAAAAAAAAAGATAAACCACAATAGCTTTATCAAAAATTTCAAAATACTTTAAAGCCCTTTACAACTTTTGATCTTAAACTAACAACAGCTTTTATTGAAATAGTTGATTTGAGATTATCTTTGTTACTTTAGACATTCACAATTCTAACCTACTTATTTGAGTGATCCTTTTTTCTCCTCGTTTTTTTTCTCTTCTTTTTTTTCAACTTTTTCAAAACCCTTTCTCGTTTATTTATTGATAAACATTTCTTTTGGGTCAAACAATTTATTCATTATTGAAAGCTTTTCAATTTTTTGCTAAAGAAAATAGCAACTACTACTACACTTTACTTTTTCTTTGAAAGAAACTGCAAAAGAAAACAAAAAATAGATTAGTCTTGATACAAAAAATCGCTTTTCAATTCGAATATAAATTCATATTTGTTTCAACTCCTGAATTTCTGTTTTATTCTAAAAGACGGACTTCACTATTGGTTTTCAACTTAACCAGCTAGTTAGCAATCTAGATTATGTATAATTTTCAAACCTTACAATACTATTTTAATTTCCCAGATCTGACAAATCATTTTGTTCTATTTAATTAATTAATTTTCCATTCCCCCCTCTTCTCCTTTCTTGAATCATTGGAAAATGGCGAAAAGTCCAAGAAAGGTGAATAAATCAAAGTATATATCCCATCAAAATCACAAGCCTATGGTTGGTGGGAAAAATTTTAAATCTTATCCTCATGCTAATAAGGAAAGACGTTTTAGTATAGTTGACTCAAGCTCATCTGATTCTGAAAATTATCCAAAACCTCAAAAGGGATTACATAATGTTAATAATTCCAGCGCTATAACATCTGGATCAGATTCTGAATCATCGTTAACCGCGGTGTCTGAACATGACGATGTGGAAGCATCAAGAAAAGGTTCAGTTTTTTTTGCAAGTGATAACGATGAAAGTGCAGACGAAGAAGTAGGACTTGGAAATATATATCATATAATGAATCAAGCTCGATATAATTCAGATTCAAACAACGATAATGATAACGATGATGACGATGATGATGATAATGACGAAGAGGATGATGATAATTATTCATCGTCTGATGATTCTGATATCGATTTTGTTCAACTACAGGCTGAGAGAAAAGCTAAATCATTGAAAGCAGTTAGAGCTATGAAAGGTATGAAGAAGAATAGAACTCATCAAGGTAAGAAGAAGCAACATTCGCAAGAAAATGAAAAAAGTAAAACAGCATCAAAGTCTTATAAAAATAGAAGAAGTAGCTCATTATCTCATCCCAAATTTGGTAGGAGAAAGTCAGAAGTTGCATTACCAGAAGACATCAATTTCACTTTCGATTTCGATGATTTTAATAAACATGGCAATAGCGCTATCGACGACGAGGGTGATGACGATGATGATGACGATGACGATGACATCGACGAAGATGATGAAGACGACAACAACAACGACAGTCATGAAAATTCTAGGAATGACAAGAGTTCAGAAGAAGATATTGGTGAAGAGATTCAATTGCCAAATGATAAAGTAAATGGAAAGTCATCTACAAATGATAAAGCCGTTAATTTTGAATTCGATTTTGATACACCATTGGTCCAAGTTCCAAAATTTAAAGAAGACGAATTCAACTCGGATGAAGACTATGAAATTGATGATAATGAATTATTGGCCACGTTGCAGGCTGATAATGACCTTGAAGAATTCGATGAAGCTTCGAATAAAGAGAAAGATCAATCTTTGATAGAAAATCTGAATAATCATATACGTAAAAACCTGACTGGTTCTCTAAATGATGATGATGAGAATGATCCATTTTTGAAAGAAGAAGAAAAATTTTTGGTTAATGAATTCGAAAGCAATGGTTTTGATGATGAAGCCGATATTGATAATAATGAGATTGAAATTGATTATACAAATGATAACCGAAGAAGTAGTTTGATTGATTCCTTCAATAATATGAATTCAAATTCAAATAATCAGGTTGTCCAATATGCAAGCGGTGAATCAGATGAAGATGAGTCGGACGATGAAGATGAAGATGAAGAGGAAGATGAATATGTTGATATAATGGATTTTTCTGCTCCCTTTTTTGATAATTTGGATCAAGAGGATTATAATAATGGTAAAAAAGTTGTATCACCAATGAAAAATGGAAAGACTCATAATAAAAAGAAAAATCAAAAGTTTCATGGTAATAGTGATGAGGAAGATGATTCCTACCTTTGGAATTATTTTTTCAGCTCCGATAATAATTCAAATGGTGAAGATGATGGCTATGATGACGATGATGGCTTTGAGGGTAATGAGTATGAAATTTTTAATGACGATCATGAAGTTTCAAATGACGATTTCCATAAAAAGCATCGCAATAGTAGAAAAAAGCTGATAATTCCATCAAATGCAATTGAATCCGAAGAAGATTATTATAGTGGAGAATCTACGGATGTTGATGAATCATTACCATTATCAACAAACAAATCAAAATTTGGTTCTAAAATGGCCAAAGAGGTTTTATCTTCCAAAACTGCCGATTATAGACCCCCAGTTTTAGGGACATGGGTTGCGCTTGACAGTAAACCTTTTGGGATTATAGATGGGCTTTCAACTCGAACGCTAAATAATATATCAAATACCAATAATCGTAATTTGGAACCCAAACTGAAAGGCAGAAAATCGATTGCTCATAACAATAATGATGATTCAGCATTAGGCTTGGATGAGTTGCTTAATATTAGTGAGTTGGATAATGATGATGAAAATGATGTGAGAATTTGGAGAGATTTCAATAACCAAAAAAAACAAGTGCCATTGGGGGCATTCAGAAATAAATCAATTTTGAATAATTCAATGATACCCCCTGAGTCCTTACCAATGACTTACAACCACACTTCAAAAACCAACAGTGATTTCAATAATAGAAGATACTCTTTAAGCAACAAAAGAAAGAATTCTTTTGATAATAAGTTGACCTCAAAGGGAATTACTAAAAAACAAGGAAACAGGAAACCTTCAATATCCCATCGCTCAAGTTCGCCTCATTCAACTCCTAATAACCATGATTCAGATCAATCTTTTTCCAAACAAAGAAGAAGAAGAGCTTCGGTTGCAGAAGCGCTTCAAGAGGGTTATAGGTCAACTAAATCTGGAGTCTTCAGTGAGAATGCTCTAGCTGACGTTGAAGAGGTTTTCGGTGACGATAACGATTTAATGGCTTTAATAAAAGGAATTTAAATCCCTCCATTCTATTTTGCTCTCTCTTTTAATTCAATTCTCTACTGATTATACATCTAAGTTTGCTGGTCCTGCTAGATAGTTACATTTCTTTAATTAATGATCTTTCAAGAACAATCTAAAATCCTCCGAATCTCTATATCGAAATGGTTTCCTTTTTATTTGCCTTTCAACTGATTTTCATAGCTGTACTTTACTTTGCATCTAATAAAAGTTCAATTGAATTTTTCACAGTAACTTTTATCTTGTAGTAAGATCGTCTTTATTAGTAGTAGTTCATAGAAAGCTGTAATAAACTCTCCAAAAGGTCGTGCGTGTAATCAAAACTGTTTTGTAAGAGATTTGTGTATTAAAAAAAAGTCTTCCTCTTCATTCTTCTCTTCGCCTTCATCTTTTTCTATTCAAAAATATCCAATCCATCTAATCCATTTGTTCCAACTACGATCAGGTTGATTGTTTTAGAAGTTTAGTCCAAGCTTTCATTAGTGATTTGATTTTTGGTTAACTTCCAGAGACTTGAATTCAAATCAATAAGAAAGGAAAATAAATAAAAAAAAAAAAAAATAAAAAAAAATTAGAAAAACAAGCTGAATAGGATTTTATTTAGAAGTTCATTCGAGTTTTTGAAGGAGATTCCCGCTGAGATTGAGTTATTTGCTTGTTGGTGTTCATTCAAGAATTCTCTACAGACTCATACCAATCTTTGGATAAATAGTTTTAGCTCTAATTAATAGAACGATCTCTACTTCTATATAAGTCAATAAACTTAATTCAAGCAAGAATCATACGTCTTTTTTGAAAATTCATAGCATTCTTATAGAGATCACTATTCTTAACCCTACCAAGAATAATTTATAAGAAATAGTTTTACATTCTTGCAACTACATATAATTTTCTAACTTATTTTTTTATCCGACGACTAGTGGTATCAGATCGTGCCAATATAGAAAAAAAAATCATAACATGTCTCTTGAACCAAGACGTTCATCCAGAGCTAATAAAGGCCAGCACTCGTTCAGAGAAGCCTATAATATAGAAGAAGAACTTCCTCAAAAAAGAAGCTCAGACTTTGATTCAGATGAAACAAATAAACGTCCGCGTACTAATGACGCGAGTGAAGATGACGCCGCTTACGTTGACAAGAGCGGAGCTCAAGATGATGAAGATTTAACCGATGAAGGTGATGTTAGATGCCAACCTTGTGGTACCAATAAAGATAATTATGATGAAGAGAATGATCAAGGTGGTATGATGATTGAATGCGATACTTGCAAAACCTGGCAACATGCTAAGTGCATGGGCTACAAGAACAGTAAGAGCATTCCAAAGCAATACAAATGTAATATTTGTGAAGATAAATTGAATAGGTCACGTTCTCAATCGCCTGTGAAACCAACAGTTCGAAAGCCATCTAGCGTCTCTAATAAAAGTCAAGTTGGAGCTAATGGTAGCTCCGAAGATAAAGTTGTTGCAGTTTTGAAAAATTCGACAAGAAAAAGTGTTGTCAAAGCTTTTAAAAATGTATTTTCTAAAAGCATTGACTCTTCTTATAAGTTACCTGAAGGGTTTGACAATGAAAAGCTTTCAGGTAAATGGTCTTTCGGTTTGGAAACCGTTATTTTTGAATGGGCGGGTAATCAAAGTAATAAGAAGTATACTGATAAAAGCAGAAGTTTGATGGTTTCCATTAAAAAGCCTAACGTGATTAAACGTTTACTTGATAATGATCTTACTTTTATTGATATTGTCAACTTATCGCCAGAAGAGATTGACAGTGATTTGAAAAAATATGCCGATAAAGTAAGACAAGAATCCATTCGTCGTTCTGTTTTAACTGTTGATGAAAACCAAGGTCAAAGGATTAGAAGAACCCATAAAGGTGAAGAGTTGGTAGAAGATACTACGAATCAACAGGCCGATGACTTAGATGTTAATATTATGACTAGAAATATTGACCATAGAAGATTCCTGGAGGAACCAGTCAAATCATCCGAAATTATCGTGGATAACAAAGCCAGAAATACTAATTATACTAATGTAGGCTATGATGACGATGATGACGATGATGACGATGAAGATGCTGTTCAAAATGAAGGCCGTGATCAACAAGGTTATGATGAAGAATATTTAGATAAATCACCCGAAAGCGAATCAAAAGCTGATACGTCAAATACTACGAACATAAGTGATGATGACCTAGACCTTATTCTTAGAAGCAAACCAAAGTCTGAACCTGTTGAAGAACAGAAGCCAAAACCTAAACCTGAAATACAACTTCCCCCAGCTTTACCTAATTATCTTTGGACCGGTAGATTTACATTCCCTGATTATGCATCTTTTGCAGCCCGAGCTGATTTTTTTTCATGCACCAATTATAAAGATCCTGTTGATATCAACTCAATTATTGGTCACAACAGACTTATAAAATCGTCAAGAGAAATATATTGCACTAAATCATTTACCATCCAGGGTAAATTGAGCAGATCAACTGCTGAAAATTATTTACAAAAGGTTGTCGCCACCAGAGATTTATTTTTGATTGAAATCCAATGTACTGATAATGAAAAGGATTATGAGAAAATGTACAAATATTTAAATGATCATGCAAAAGTCGGTGTATTGTCTGATAAACCGTCATTTGTCAAAGATGCATATCTAATTCCAATTGATGGTAACGATTCTAACCTAAACCCTGTATTCTTGGATCTTCCTAAGGTAAAAGGTAAAGTAGGTTTATATGGCCTCTATGTTGTTAAAAAAGACCATACGGCGGGCCAGTCAAGTAAAGTCACTCCGCCTTCAGAAAAAGCAAGACCCGCTTCTCTCAATCAATCATTACATCACAAGCGAGAAGAAAAGGCACCTCAACAGTCTTTGGATTCCATATTGAGTAAACTTAGTGGCAACAAGTCAAACCAACAAGAACCTCATCCACAAACAGTTCAATCGCAAACATCAACAGCACCATCCAGTAGTCTTCCCAACAACTTAACCACGGAACAACTTATGTACTTGTCTAATTTGGTTAAACAAAATCCTCACGTTCAAAATAATCCACAAGCCCTTGTTCACTTGATCCAACAGCTGCACAACAATAATCATGGTATCAATTTCAATTCCGCTAATTCGGGCTTTCAAACCAGTGATATCAAAGACAACAACAACAGCCACAATAACAACAACAACGATGATGATGATGATTATGATCTTCCAACTTATGAATAAGTTTTTTTTCTATTAATTTTTTGTATATTAGTTTACTATCTCAATAGCGCATTTGTATTATAGCATTTAATATTTGTCATTGTATAAATTCAATATGTAAAATCATGAATTAGGCATCTGACTCAACTAATTAAAGCTTACTGCGCTCAAGTTAAATTTTAAAATATATGATTACTTGAATTCTGTAATTGTAGAAGGCTTTACGCGATCGAACTTTTTTTTTTGTAACAATGTTTGACATTTTTTTCAAATCATTCTAGTCTGTGTAATCCAACTATCTTCAATGATAGTCACTCAACTTCGAAGCACATATACAAAGACGAGTCACCCCCACCCATGTCGACTGAAGACACAAGCATACTGGGCAATTATTCAAACTATCCAGTATTAAATCACCAGGATGATCCTACCATTCCGATACAAAACGACCGCGACGATGAAGATATGAATAATAGCCTTGTCTTTGCCAATGAGCCCAATCCCGACTACAATGAGAGGAATGAAAGTCCATTGAAGAAATCAGATGGCTTGATTCCAGATAGGCTTGATGATTCAAGTATACTTTTCTCGCCAACTCAAAGAGATTCAAGCAACAACAAAACGGCCCCAACTCAGATTGACCATTCGAACGATACAACCGTGGGACAGGGCGGAGACACTTTAGAAGATGATACGGAAAGTCAAAATGTGGCGGCGAATGATTCTTCTAGTCAAAGGGTAAAGCTTCCTGGTCTAAGTCAAAGAGTTTCTCTTAGAAGAGCTCAGTCGAGCATAAGCAATCCTCCGCCGAAGGATATCTTTACTGCTCCGAGAAGGCTACAAACGTATTCCCCAATGAAGGCTCAGTCTCTGAAGTTTGATGAAACTCAAAATATCAATAATTACTCCGATGAAATGACAGGCGACCATCATTCACCTAAAAATTCACATCTGCAAGTGAGTTCTGGCTTGAAATATAATGTTAATCAAGAGGATGAACGGGCTCTTCACCACCTACCTGATACCCAATTGATCAATCAGCCAGAAACCCAATTAATTAATGGTTCCGATACTCAAGTCATTAATGTACATACTGACACCCAAGTCACAAATATCAATAATCAGTCTGACACGCAAGTCATAAATAGTCAGAGATATAAGATACCCGATAGTCAAAAATACATACATGAACTCAATCAGATAGAGGGTGGACAAGATAAACTTTTTTCAAAATCTAAAGAAATTCCCCCCTTAACCAATCAGGGACAGTATAATGACCAAACACAGCGTATTAACTTTAGTAATTCCAATTCCCAAAACAGCAAAACTGTGAAATCATCTCAAGATCTTCCGATTTCATCTACTCCAAATAAATTGGACGGAAATAGGGAACCAACATTTTATAATTCACCGGGTGATAATATCAAGGAAATTCAAGTTCCCAACACTACAGAAAAAAATGCAAAATCGGTAACGCAGGTCGTTAACACTCAGGAAGAATTAATGGATGATACATTTCAAATAGTTGACTTGGGGTCGAAGCCAGTATACTCAAGTAGCCAAAAAGCTCCTGGTACTGATTTTAGAGATATTGCAATTAAATCAGATGATGATCAAGATTTGATTAATGATGATAGTGGACTTCTTTTCGAAGATAGTATGGTAACTACCAAGCTCAAAGGTAAAAAAAGAAAACTATCAACGAACGAACTCAATCAAAATAAGAGTTTCAGATTGGAAGTTTCGGAAAACAATACTTTATCAAAGGCTGATAGCTCGTTCGATCTCAAAGCTTCCGCTGATATTCCCAGTGAACACTCTTTGTCAAAAGAACCATACAAGAAAGAAAAGGAAAATATCGGAGTACTTCCATCTTCTCCAACCAAGGAAAGTCTTGAATCAACTGAGTTGTCAGACTTGAGTCAATCAGTGCATGGCATACAGATTGAAGTAGGATCTACACAAGATTTGATCTCAAATATAGAGGAATTTGAAGACAACAAGTCAGAAACAGAGGATGATAACATGGTAATTACAAGAAATAGGAGAAAAACACGAAAGAAGTATGTTGTACAATCACAAAATGATACATCGAAAAATGACTCGTCTAGGCTTGATCCAAGCTCGAACGATACGGGTAATCAGGAAAGTAAGGGTTCAATAGACATATTACGCGAAGAATCCCTGAATGTTCTATTGGATAATCTGATTAGCTTTATCCATAGTACATTCGCTATGTATAAGTTCAAAATATATCCTGGTGTAATCACTGACAGCAGTGACCCAGAGTTTCTGACAGTGGCATTTAATGAAGGAGAGTCTAGCATCAAAAATACTGACTTGTTTTTGCTCGATATCAGAGTTGGTGATAAAGTTGAGCTCAGGGGAAAGAAGGTGAAATATATCGTTACAGGATTGGCTTTTAACGATGGCGTTGATAATATAAAGTGTATGAGAGGATATAATCTTGTATATTTAATCAAGTTTTCCAGAAATAAGCTCAAATCGAACCCTGAAATATGTATACCATTATCCGAGGTCATAATGGAATTTTCAGATTTTATTGGGCATCAGCAACTTAATCAAGTAATAATAGATGGTAAGGATAGATTGAAGGATAACTTGATGATTCTTGGTAGCGTGCTTGGTAAGTTTCAAAGCCGACATGACGATTCAAGTGACTTGCCGCTTCAATTAGATCATGAAGGAAATCAAGATACGAAAAACGCAAGAAAGCAGACAAAGAGTCCTACTAAACTAAGTCGGTCCACCAGTTACAGAGTAAGTCCCCGAAAGAAAAAGCAAATTGTTGATACGGTTAGTTCATTGTTCACGGGGTGTTTATTCTTATTGACGAGCGTTGATGAAGAAGAGAAGGACGAAATACAACTATTGATAACCAAGCACAATGGAGTAATCATTGAAGAGGGCCTTAACGAAATTTTGCAGTACTATAAGACAAATTCTGGTAGTGTTGTTATTAGGCTGGAATATTTAAAAAAATATAAGTTTGGGGCTATCATAGCTAGTACACATTGCCGAAGTGCAAAGTATTTACAAGGTTTAGCAATTGGATGGCCCATTTTATCCAAATTGTTCATTTATGATTGTGTGAAGGATTATTTGAAGTTTAATCATTGGCCGATGTATCTATTACCAGCTGGGCAATCGACCTATTTAAATAGTATCAAGAGTTTAGACGTTTATCAGTACAGATATAATTATGAAGTTAAGAAGAATTACTTGATTGATCAATTACAGAACAATGTTAGCTTATTACAAGGATATAGTATAATAATTTTGAGACAATCCACCAACAGTGCAACATTAGATATGTGTGAGTTTATTTTTTATTGCTTTGGAGTTGGTAATTTAAGTAAGCATAATAACTATGAAACCATGAAGAAGAATCTCAAAAAGGATTTGGGATCATTCATGAATTATAATAAGGTATTAGTTTATATAAATGATGACTTTGATGAAAAATTAGAAGAAGTTCATGAAAAGAATGATGTTAATTTTAGATTAAAGAATCCAGATGCCATGAAAATTGGAATAATTGATTGGGAATGGGTGGTTCAATGTGTGATTAGCCAATATATATGGGAGCCCAAGAAGTATATAACGATGTCTTGTAAATAGATAATTATATAAGGTAAACTATTTAACATAATTTTTTTTAGAATTTTGATCAATTTTTATCAAAAAGTCAAGAATTTGAAGAAATTATAACGAAAAAAAGCTTAAAAGTTTACCAAAACTGGGAAAAGAACTACAATTCATAAGAAATATGATTAATAATATATTAAATATTTGTAACAATCGTAAGAGAAATCATGAAATAATTTACATATGCAAAGTGAAAGAAAATGAAAGGGAAAGACAATTAAGGTTAAGCCAAACCAAATAATCTTTTAAATAAGACCGAAGCTGAAGCTTTAACCAATGGCCAGCCATTATCATTTTTAACGGCGTCACCATTTTCTTCTAATCTTCTTAATAAGTATTCTTTAGTTTCTAATGGGGGGCCCCAAGCAACGTATTTAATGACATTATTAATATTATAAGATTTAATTAAATCATAAGTAATTGAATCAGCCATACCTAATAATTGACCTAAACAAACATTATTTTTTTGAGGATTTGAAATGGTTAAATCATTATATAATTTTTCACTTGCTAATTTTAAAGATTCACCATTATGAGAAGCAACAACCAAATGACCAATTGTTGAATCTTTTTGATTTAAAATATTATCAATACAATAAGAGATACCTTTATTATAATTATTATCAGTATCATCTTTTGTTTTATGAATAACTGTAGCACGATCTTTTTCTGAATGAATATAAGCACCTCTAACTAATTTTAAACCCAATCTATAATTATTTTTTTGAGCCAATTGTTCTTCTAAAGTTAATAAATCAGAAGAACCAGATAAGTACATTTGTAAAGTACCAACAACAGTAATTGGTTCATTTAATTTATTAAATTGTTGATATAATCTTCTTTGTAATTCATAAACACCTTCTTGTAATTCAAATTTTTCAGCATCAATAACACCAACAACGAAAGGAGCAGTTCTTTCAGGATATTCTTTTGCTAATTGTTTATTTGCATCATAAATAGTTTTAATAACTGAAGAAGTTTTTAAAACCAAATCATCAAATTTTTTTGAATAAAATGAATCAGATTTAAAATTTTTTAAAACACTTACAGCATCTTTAGCAAAACCAGTTGGTTTTAAAGCAACATAACCTGCAGGTATATCATTAATTGATTTACCAGATTCTTTAATCATTTTAATAGTATGAGGAATTAAAATATTTTCAACTGATTTTGAAGTTTCTTTAGCAATATAATCTGGATCAATATTATCATTACCATTACAAGCTTCAATAGTAAGTGAAATCATCATATTATTAATACCTCTTTTACTTAATTTTTCACCAGTTTTTTGAACATCTTTAATCGTTTCACCTCCACAATAAATTCTATAAACTAATGCTTTAATAATTGGAATTGGAACATATGGAAATACTTTAATACATAAATTTAATATTGGTTTATTCAATGTAGCTAATCCAATAATGAAAAATGAAATTAATTCTTTATAATCAAAAGTTTTCAAATATTCACTTTGATCTTTAATTGAAAGTTTGCTTGATTCAATTGATGGTGGGGTTGGACTAACCTTGATATTATTAACTGATGTAGTAGTTTGTTTATTCCTAGTATCATGGAATTGTCTCATCATATAATTAGTAGAGAATGGTGCAATACGAATTGCTATTGGAGTGGATCTAATACCACGATATCCAATACGATTCACCAAGGACATCGATATCTCTTTACAAAAAAATGGCCTTAAAGATTGAGAAGAGCAAAAAAAACTCAGACAAGGGATAAAGTCTTTTAAATAAAAAAAAAAAAAAATGAAGAATTACGAGTAAATCTTTCAATATTTATAATATAATTAAAGAATTCGGTTATATATTACTATAAAACTAACTAAAGTATCTTGTCCGTTGTTTGAATTATTTTTATTATGGCAGAATTGGCATTGAGATGAACCTATTTTGTATTTGATAAATGATTCCCTTTTCGATAAAAGTAAACTTTAGCGATAGTCACTTATTTTCGCACCCGTTTACTAGCAGCAAGTTTAACTGGGACAGTGCTAAGCGAGACCAGTACACCTTCCCCATTTTCCCATTCAAATTCCTCTGCCAAAAAGGGTGCCAGTAAGCGATGGTTGACAGAGCTGTTGCAAAACGGCAGCAAATGGCGAAACGTGTGTGCGACGACTTGATGGAAATCGGCAGCGTACACCGAGGTCAGCACCCGTACATCTCTCCATCGATTTCCTATTTGTATTCTATCTTTGTATTATCTATTTGTATCTTTGTATTTTACTATTTGTATTTTACTATTTGTATTTTACTATTTGTATTTTACTATTTGTATTTTACTATTCAATCGTTTGTATAAACCATAGAGGAGGACGGAATTTGGAATTTGGAATTTCAAAACGATTACAGTAAACGAATGTGGGGACTTTATAACTTGTTTGTACTTGAATGGGGATGTGCTTGGAAGGAATTTGAAAAAGCATGGTTGGAGAAGCGACTTCGTAGTGTCATTTTCGCTTATAAGGTTAAATTACACTTCTTACACTCGTAATGTTATGCTTGATGTTATGCTATCTTTGAAAAGGGTAAAGCAGTCGTAAAGTCTGCTATGGACGGAAATGGGCACGACAAGAATCGTGGATGTACGGAGGCACCACCACCGAACAAAAGATCCAAACACCATCATCACCTATAATGAAGATGAAAAAAAATGAAAAATGTTCCAATAAGACCTTGATTTCTTAATAAGGTTAAAGAATGTGGGCATTTCTGAGACGTCACGTTCTTATACGAAGAGGTTATGTTTATTGTTATAGCAGGCCACTTTCTAAAAGTTCAACAAATCATTATAACCCAAAAATACCTAATGTTGTACTCGATGAGTTAAGAGATAGTTCCAAATTAAGAAACCAAGATGAAGATTCTAAAAAGGATATTTTAAATGATAAAATTCTTATACTTGATCCTAATGAAACTGTTGATAAAAGATATATGAGACATCTTGATCGACTTAAATTAAAAGCAAAACCTGAAATAATACCAATTAATCCTCCAAAATTTGATATAACTCAAGCAGATTTAAAATTTGATGATGATAAACCTTATATAAATAATATAAGACAATTAAAACCAACTATTAAACAAATAGGTAAATCAAGACATCGCCTTTTAGTTGATACTTTGAAAACTTCTTTTAATCGTGCTCAATTATTGGATTATATAAATTTAAATTGGAATCTGATTAAAACTAATCAAAAAAAGGGTAAAATTAATAAATCAAATAAATCTATATTAAGTAAATTTATTGTTGATAAAGTTTGGTCAATAGAAATAAATGAAGAAATATCACCTTTAAATGATTTATTAATTAATGAATCAGTTGAATTATCAAATTTAGATTTATTTTTATTATTAACTCAAAATGGTATTATTCTTAAACATTTATCTGGTGCTGTTTATAAAATAAAATTTGATCCTTTAACTCATTCATTATCATTTATTGGTACTGATCGTCAAGTTGAAAATGCTAAAATCAATTTAAGTCATTATAAATCAAAAGCAAATCATGAAACAATTGATTTAAGTTCTTTAAAAAAATTATTCTTAGAAAAATTTGGTGAATTTTCAATTAAAGAAATTGGTGAAAATACAGAAGTTTTCTTTCATCATTTATCTCAAGATAAATATGAATTAGTAGCTTTAAATAAAAATCAATTGAAAAGAATGAAAAGATTATTACTTTGGTTATTAAATTATAATTTACATACTACTTCAAAATTATTATTACCACCAAATTATGAAAACTTACATTTAACTCCTTATAAAGATGATGATGTCTTACAATGGAATGATCGTTCAAAATCTTTATATCAATTAAAAAATCTTAATCATAATCCAAATCCACAATTAATTCAAAATTTGAAAAAATTTTCAAATGAAAATGTGATACCCAACTTAAATTCCAATTTTGATGATTTAAAAGATGAATTTGCGTTTGCTAAATCTTTACCAAAAAATTTGATAACTTCAGATCGTGAATTAGAAGATGAAAGTTGGGGTTTATTAAAATCATTAGGTATTGGATTAGATGAAGATCCAAAACAACAAGAATCAAATGTACAAAGCGATCAAAATGTGGAGAAGGAAATAGATCACGAAAAAGTACAACCAATTCAACCGGAACCAATAGAAAAAATGGATGTCTCAGATGTCATTGATCAAAAGAGAAGAGATCAGTTATTTAATCAATTGATTAACTTCGATTATAGATCAAACTTGATTGGATTACCAGAAAATCAATTGATAAAACCAATCATGACCGTTACATTGGGTAATATATTATTCAAAGAACCTATTCAAACGGGAAATAATGAAATACTGAATAAAATCATTCCTCCAACCATAAATCCAACTAAATCAACTCCAATCAATGAAGAAAGTAAATTTGTCTTCAATTCAAATATTCCTTTAGCTAATGACAAAGTATTGACATTACCATTATTCAATTATCCTAATATAACCAATCAAGAACTAGCACATTTCATTGATGAAGATCCTCATAATTATTTAGTTCAATTAAAATTTGTACCAACGCCATTCATGGAAGAATTATCAAACGATTCAAATATAAATGATAATTTATCAAAACAGACCAAATATCCTCCAATTGAAATTTGGTGTGAATTAAATCAAAATTCAGTACCAGATGTTGATACAATGCAAATAATGACTGCTGAAGGTGAAAATAATGCTTACATCACTTTACCAAATGAAAAATCTGATATTAAAGTATCATGTCATTTATCTGGTAATGTTTTACACCAAGATGAATCAATCGATACCCCAGAATCTTCCAATGATGAATTAGATGATATTTTAAATGAAACAACAAAAAGAAATTCAAGATTTAAAAATCAACCGGGTATTATCAATTTCTTAGAAAAATCAAAATTAGATTTCAGTGGTAGAATTGCTAATTCAATTGAATCATATATGGATGTTTTAATCAATGGTACAATGGTAAGATATCATTACGTGAATGTGGTTTACAGAAGAAGACTAGAATTCAATTATGACAATGATCGATTAGTAGAATTCAATATAGTTGAAGGTGGTGGATTAGGTGGACGCAGAATTGAAGTCAATTTCGTTGGTGACTTCCTGAATGATTTAAACAAAGATGATTTTGATAATTTATTAAAGGATTCAATCAAATTTATTAAAGAAATGTAAAAAGTTTCTTAAAATCATTTACACATACATATTCTATATAGAAATACCTTGTAAATAAACTTTTCCTTGCATATTACTACAATAATATAAATCTTCAATCATAAATACGTATATTAAACTTTGAATGCTTTCATTTCTTAAACTTATTTTTTTGATTGTTCTAAAGCTTTAACATGTTTTTCCAAATTTGAAATTGATGATTGCAATGCAACAACATCAGCAACAACAACATTATTGGCCAATTTATATTCATCCAATAAATAATAGTATGATGCTGCCCCAGTTAAAGTAACCCCAAAGAGAAATCCTAAGAAACCACCTTTTAAAGCACCAACTTTTCTAGCACCCGATGCTGGTGCTGCAGTGGAATAAGAACGAACTGATGCAGCTCTAATAGCTTGACGTGATACGGCAGAGATCATTTTTGGTAACTCGGTCAATTGTTAAGAGAGTCAGACTAATGGAAATCCTCGGATCCATTATGTATTTTTTTTTTTTCCTTTTTGAAGATGTAATTCTAATTGGTTTCGCCCTCTGATTTTTTTTTTTTTTTAGCTCTCACACTATTTGCATTGGACCAAAACGACAAAGTTTACGATTAGCAAAAGAACTTAGAGTTACTAAGAACTGAAATATCAACCAAGGTACGAAAATATAATAGAATGATACGTTTGGGTATTACTTGGAAGAGAGTACCTAGTTTAAAGAGCAGCAGATTGGTGAAGAACCGTTCTTTTGCAACAAATCATGCAGGGCAATTAAGATCTCACAAGCTTATCAAGTATGTTGCTGTACCAGGGTTAATTGGTACTGGAATTTATGCAATTGATGAATATGTTTATCTGTCGCTATTGCAAAGATCTTTAAGAGCCATATATGGGTTTCTGAAGATTGCTTATTACTATAGTTATGGGAAATCTAGTTTTTCCAATACGGAAGACTTACATCAATATGCTGCAGATGAATTGCTTAATATCTTGATGAAGAATAAAGGGATATACATAAAATTGGGACAAGCAATTGCCAATCAAGGATCTGTTTTCCCATTAGCATATCAAAGAAATTTTGTTAAGTTATATGACGATGCTGCAAATGACGAGTGGGAAAATATTGATAAGATGTTGAAGAAAAATTTAGGTAGTGATTATGAACTGGAGGTTTTTGAATATATTGATCATAGTCCCATTGCTAGTGCATCAATTGCTCAGGTCCACAAGGGGAAATTGAAAGAAAATGGTGAAGAAGTTGCAGTAAAAGTTCAACACGATTATATTGATAAGCAAATTGTTGTTGACTTGACTGTTTATCGAATGATAAGTAAAATTTACGAATTAGCTTTTGGGATCCCTTTCACTTTTTTCACCAGGTACATATCTGATCAATTATTGAAAGAGACTGATTTCGAACATGAATTACAGAATGCAGAAGGATTGAGAGAGATTGTAAATACTGACAGTGAATTGAAGAGTATTTATATTCCAAAAAACTTTGATCAGTTTTCAACAAAACAAGTTTTAATTAGTGAATGGATTAATGGGTATTCATTAACTGATAAACAAAAATTGATTGATAACGGTTTTAATCTTACTCAAGTAATGAATCAGTATTTGAAGGTTTTCGGTAAACAAATATTTGAATATGGATTTATTCATTCTGATCCTCATCCTGGTAATTTACTTGTTAGATATGTTAATGGTAAACAACAATTAGTTATATTGGATCATGGATTGTATATTAAGTTACCAGAAACTTTCAAAACTGAGTATGCTGAATTATGGAGATATTTATTCGAATTGAATAGAAATGGTATTAAAGAAATCGGTACAAAATGGGGTATTAACTCTGTTGACTTATTTGCAACCATAATTCAACTAAAACCAAGTATCTCTGACCCAACCTTCGATAGAAAAATTGATAGAAGAGATGCTAATGATTTATTATATAACTTTTTAAGTGACGAAAGAAAATTTCCTTTAGAGTTACTTTTCCTTTCCCGTACTATGAGAATGATTCAAAACTTGAATCAAACTTTCGGTAGTCCAGTCAATAGAGTTAATGTTTTGACCATCGAAGCAGTAGATTCTTTACTCAAGCAAACTAGACGCACTTCAGATCTAGGTTTATGGAGTAAATCAGTTCACTCATGGAATTTAATTAAACTCAGATTGGTTCTCTTCACTAGCAATTTGGTATTTTATTACTTCCGTATCAAACAATTCTTTTACGGTGACAGATTCGGAGGAAGAGGTGAGGGTATAGAAGATTACATCGAACATTATATGAATAATACTGCTAGATCCGTGGGACTTGAAATAGAAGACCAATCTAGGTTCCGATAAAGACTCTTTTCAAACACACACACACACATATATATATAGATATATAGGTGTATAGGTATAGGTATAGATGTATAGGTATAAATTTTGCAAATTGTTAAACACACGACTAGGTATACTGAGCTGAAAATTACAAAAAAAAAAAAAAAAAAATAGCTTGATGAGATGCCATCAAAAAAAAATTCAAATAAGATCAAAGATCGAAAGCTAGTACAAGGTAACAACTTCGTTCAAATAGAAAATGGATAATTTGAAAAGTAGTTATATTAGTACTGACGTTGAACCATTTTATGTTGGTTCCACGCCAGCCAGTATTAGTGAAAACGGAGAGATATTGGTTACCCCATTAGAAGAAGATATAATAATCACCAATCTTCATACTAGTGAAATTTTGCATAAGATCGAAGGGGATGGAGAATTGGTTACTAGTTTGAGTATAACACCAGACGGAAGCAAGTTGGCTATATTATCGCAATCTCAGCAATTGCGTATAGTTGACGTAGAAAAGGGAGAGACCATCAAGACATTTAAATTACCATCCCCAGTTTATATATCCACATGTGATCCTACTTCATCATTATTTGCATTTGGTGGTACAGAAGGGGTAATAACAGTATGGGATATTGAAAATGGATATGTGACCCATTCTTTAAAGGGACATAATACTACGATTTGTTCCTTGAAATTTCATGGAGAATTAAATAGTTCCAATTGGAAATTAGCCAGTGGTGATATCATGGGAACCAACAAAATTTGGGATTTGATTAAAAGAAAACCTATAGTCAGTAATACTGAACATACTAGTGCAGTTAGAGGATTGGATTTTAATGAAGATTACTTTATAAGTGGAGGTAGAGATGAAATTGTATTAATTTATAGACAGGATAATTTAAAGAAGATTTGGAAAACTTATTCAGTACGTCATCAAGTTGAAAATTGTGGATTTTTGAATATACAAGGGCAAGTGGTTTTCTACACTGCTGGTAGTGATAATTGTTTAAAAATTTGGGATATTGAAAATGGTCAATTAATTGGTACATCTACCAAACCACTTAAAACCAATGAAGAATTAGTAATAATTGATGTTATAAAAATGGATGAAAATAGATTGATGTTGGTTATAAGTGATCAAACCTTGATTGAAATGAATCTTAATCATATCATACCAAACGATGAAAATGGCAACCTTTTCGAAATTCCAATTAGTAGAAGAGTTGCTGGTAATCATGGTACCATAGCCGATGTAAGATACGTTGGTCCTAATTTTGAATTAGTTGCCATGGCTACCAATTCACCAGCCTTGAGAATCATCAATCCCGAGAAAAAATTTGAATTACAAATATGTGAAGGTCATACTGATTTATTAAATGCATTAGATGTATCCAATGATGGGAAATGGATTGCCACTGCCAGTAAAGATAATGAAGCAAGACTTTGGAAATATGATGAAGAGAATGAAGAATTTGAAATATATGCAATTTTCCAAGGTCACGTTGGATCAGTGACCGCCATTTGTTTATCAAAAGAAGTAGAAGGTAAACCTAAATTTTTAATAACTGGATCAAATGATTTAACAATTAAGAAATGGAAAATACCAAATGAATCACAAAGTATAGTTAAGCTGTCGATTTATACTAGAAGAGCACATGATAAAGATATTAATTCTATTGATATATCACCTAATAATGAATTCTTAGCTACAGCATCCTATGATAAGTTAGGTAAGATATGGGATATTGAACTGGGAGAAACGATTGGTGTATTAAAGGGACATAAAAGAGGATTATGGGATATTAATTTTTGTAAATACGATCAAATACTTATTACTAGTAGTGGGGATAAAACGATTAAATTATGGTCATTAAAGAATTATCAATGTTTAAAAACGTTTGAAGGACATACTAATTCAGTTCAAAGAAGTAAATTTATAAATAAGAATCAACAAATAATATCAAGTGGTGCCGATGGATTAATTAAATTATGGACTATCAAAGAAGAAGGTGAATGTATTACATTTGATAATCATATAAACAGAATTTGGGCACTTGATATTAAAGAAGATGGAGAAGAATTTATTAGTGCAGATGCAGATGGTCAAATTAATTTTTGGACTGATAATAGTGAAGAACTTAGAGTTGCCAAAGAACAAAAGGATAAATTAAAAATTGAACAAGAGCAAAAATTAAATAATTTAATCAACAATCAAGATTGGTCAGAAGCATTTTTATTGGCCTTAACATTAAATCATTCAATGAGGTTATATAATGTTATTAAATCGTCAATATCAATGAATGTTGATGAAGATTCTATAATTGGATCTTTTAAATTAGAAAATACCATTAAATCTTTAAACGATGAACAAATTATAGTATTGTTTAAAAAAATTAGAGATTGGAATGTTAATTTTAAATTTTTTGAAATTAGTCAAAAAATACTAAAATTATTAATAAATGATATCAATACTGAAATACCCGGATTAATCAAAATTGTTGAATCGATTATTCCGTATAATGAAAGACATTATAATAGAATTGAACAATTGATTGAATCCAGTTATATCCTTGATTATTCAATTGAAGAGATGAATAAAAATTAAAACGAATTGAAAAAAAGGAAATATATCTTTTTAAACTTCCGGATAATTATTGTTCTTTTCCATATTATTATTCATAGACGCACCCTTCATAGAATAGAAAAATAATATAATCCCAAATTACAATGTACAGATATATATTTATATATATAAATGTTTAAATTGAGAATGATGTAAGATAACTTAAAAGACCCCTTCGAGATGAAATTGTAAGCGAATAAGTTAAATTAAGAAGGATTCAGTGAGAGAACACTAAACAAAACCTTCACTACAACATCAATTTGAAGCATTACAACATTAATATCACTGTATACTTTGTTGAAATACAATATAAATCCAACAATATATTCAATCGAGTATGGCAAGTTCATAATATTATATGTTTTGCATTCTTTGAGTTTTTACATCTTTTGCACTTTAGCATTTTACATCTTGACCGCCATGCATATATCCGAAAACGCGTATACGCACACTCACCCAACCATGCAGCCCGCATTGGGCATTATGCATGTGCATATGGGAAAGAAACCAAAAATACAAAAGAGCACTTGACCGGATTTTAGTGTGCTAATGTCCTAGTTGGCCTTCTACAGTCCAGCCTCAGTGCAAAGAGCGAATGGCCAACCACTATGACCAGCTTAAAGTAGGGGGTGCACGGGTGCACATAAGTGAATTCCGAGGGGAGAAAGCGAGAAGGAGGGGGGGGTCCCAAGTTCGATAGCACAAATAGGCTTTAAAATGTACGGATGTTCTTTCGCTTGAAGCTGCTCGTAAAACTAAGGTGCACGACGTCATCAGAAAAAGTGAAAGAATTCACGAGAGCAAAAAAAAAAAAAAGATTGTTGGTATTGATTGTTTCAATAGTTTTTGTTGTTTTTGTTGATAATTTTGTTGTAAGAACAAAAGCACAAGTGTTTTCATTTTAAATCTCAAAAGAACAAACAAGAACAGTGTTACAAACAATTGAACGAGTAATGTTAAAACTGTTGATCACTATTTGATGGTCGGTAAAAATAACATAATACCCCTTGACTAGGCTAATTTACAATAACAGGGAAAATAAATAGCCTTAGTAATACTGGAAATGGAAGGGGGTAACCAAGTTGAATTAGAATTCCGAGATTTCGGCTGATTTGTTAGTTGATAGCAACAATTAAACGAAACCTTAAGGATTTACAAAATTTTTAATTAAACTATTAGAAAATATCGGAGTATAAACTTTTCTTATTTAATATTTATCTACTAATCTATCTAATATAACTATAATCTTTTTTTTTATTTTTATTTTTATTCTTTTTTTTTTTTTTTTTTTTTGGTTTTGCTGTAGTTTTGTCTAGATATACTTATATCATACATATATATATAGAAAGGGATTGAAATTCCGTAGGTGGAGTTAAATTAAGACAAAGGCGTAGACCGGTAATAGTTGTCCCAAGTCAAACGAATAAACGAAAAGTATGATATTTTGTTAGGGAAAAAAATTTCACAAGGACATTCCTATGACTTCCGGTCAAGAGCTATTCTTTCTTTCTTTCGTTCTTTCTTTTTTTTTTTTTCTGTTTTGGTTGTTTCTATTCGTTTTGTTCGTTTTTGTTGTTGTTGTTGTTGTTGTGTATTTTTGTTTTTTTAGTAGTTTTAAAATTTCATGGGGGCTCCTTCTTAGTTTAGATTATGCAGTGGAATTAGAATAATAAAACAAGTCTGAGAGGAGATTTTAAAAGGGTGAAAGAAGAAGATTTCAGAGATTAATTTTGATTGTTAACATAATAAAGGGATAACCGATAAACTTTTATTATATAAAGTTTAAAAATCTAGCTTTGATTTCAGTCATGCCATTTCCCAAACTAGGGAGCTACATTGTAGGATTTAGACATTTTTTTTTTTTTTTTTGAATTGAGTAATTTGGTTGAGTGAATAAATTAGTTGATTATAAATCGGTTCATGCTATTGAATCGGTTCAATTGGTTGGAGGTTGTCGGTTCATATGAATTGTTCGAGTGAATTTTGCTATTGACTTGGTTAAATAAGGTTTCCGTCATACGCATTAGCCTCTGTTCATATGAATTAGCCTCCCACCAACTGAATTAGCTTTTCAAGTGAATTAAGTATGTTGGCTAAGCTAGTTGGCTAATTGATTAAAGTTAGTTGGGTATTTCCCCGTGAGGAATCCGTTTGGAATTTTTGCCAGGGAATGAATCCGTACACCACATCGCCAAAGAATTTGCACAAATTGCTGTTTTCGGAAAATCGTTTTTGTAAAATTGGCAGCCAGTTTGACATCTTTTTTTTATTTTTGGTTTGGCTGGTTTGCATTGGGGAGTTAGTGTTTGTATACTTGTAATAACCAAGCTCGTATACCTATTGGGAAACTTCTAGGCTATCACCAACAGTAGATTGTGATAAGGTATCATGTCTCCAGTATGTATAGTAGAAAAATTCACGCGAATGCAGAGATCCGCCCCAAAAAGCGGATAAAGGCATTGATTCAACGGCAATATAACTAATTGAAATTAATTAAAGGGAATTCCAGAACAGTTGAAACAGATTAAAATTAATAGAAGGGGAGTTAACTTTAATTTATTATTGATTGGTAAAGATGGAATTGGTAAACAACTGTTTATCAATAGTTTATGTGGGGAAGAAATTAAGGTTAATCAAGTAAATGATAATAAATTAGATATTGTAAGTATTAATCAAGTGATTAATCAAGATGAATCAAATCCAATTAAATTAAATATATCAATAACTAAAAATTTTCAAAATGAATTAAATAATAATGAACAAATTAATCAAATTAATCAATATTTAGAAGATAAATTTGAAATTATTTTAGAAGAAGAGAATAAAATTAATCGAGTATTACCCAAGAATGATTCAAGAATTCATCTTTGTTTATACTTTATTGATAATAAATTAAATAAATTTGATTTAAAATTAATTGATTTAATTAGTAAACGAGTTAATTTATTACCAATATTAAATAAAATTGATCAATTAACAAATGAAGAATTAAAATATTTACATAATTTTATTTCAAATCAATTAAAAAATTCAAATATTTTTAATTTCCTTGAAATTTATGAAGATTCTTTTATTGATAATCAATTAATTGATCTTCAAAATAAAATTCCTTTTAGTATTGTATCAAACTTAAGAGATTATCAATGGGGGAAAGTTAATATTGATTATGGTGATTTTCAATTATTGAAAAAAATTATCTTTGTTAGTCATTTACAAGATTTTAAAGAAATTACTGAATTGCAAAAATATGAATTATTTAGATTAGAAAGATTAACTAAGTAGATTAACCAAGCAGAAATAGAATTATAATTATACAAACAATTTTTATAATACAATCAATGTAAGTACAGGTAGTTTGCAACAAGACCAAAAAAATAGTAGCAAAAAAAAAAAAAAATAAAAAAAAAAAAAAAAAAAAAAAAAAAAAAAAAAAAAAAAAAAAAAAAAAAAAAAAAAAAAAAAAAAAAAAAAAAAAAAAAAAAAAAAAAAAAAAAAAAAAAAAAAAAAAAAAAAAAAAAAAAAAAAAAAAAAAAAAAAAAAAAAAAAAAAAAAAAAAAAAAAAAACTGAAAACCATAACCAAAAGAACAAGGTAAAAATAACCATAACCAAATAAAAAAAGCAAGGTATAATTCATACAAAATACAGAATAAAGAAATGAAACACGCCTCTTTCAAACTCCAAAACTATCCAATCATATCGTAAACGGACATTTTCCTTTCATTTTTTTTTCAAATTTTCATCACTTTTGTTAAATTTTGAATTCAAATTACTTGGACCAAATTTTGAATTCAAATTTTCATATCCAAGACATAGTTTTTTACTACGTTCACAGTTAAAACAATGTGGTTTACGTTCATCACATTTAATTCTTCTTTTACGACAAGTAAGACATCCAGTTCTTGTTCTTCTCTTAATTATTCTTCTTTTATTGATTAATGCATTATTGGCTTCATATGGATTGATTGGAGCCATATTATACTGAGGATTCATTGATTGTTGCATCATCATTCCATATGGATCATACACTGGGTATGAGTAATAATGTTGTTGCTGCTGATGCTGTTGTTGCGGTGGAGGAGGAGGAGGAGGTTGTTGTTGATGTTGTTGAGGAGGTGCTACTGCTGCCATACCTGGAATAGGAGGCATGGGAGGCATGGTTGGAGGATGCGAATAAGGATGCACTTGAAGATGAGGATGAGATTGAGGTCCAGCAGAAATAGTAGCAGGAGGAGCAGGTGGAGGAGGAGGTATATGAAATCCCATTTGATTAGTTGGAGATGGTTCATTTGAATAATTTTTATAATTCAAATTATAATTAGCATTAATAAAACCAGAACCAGCTGGATTTGATTGGGGGGAATTTTGTTGAGATGAATATTTATCATTCAAAGAACTTACCGAATGATTTCTACTAGTAGGTGGTTTAAAATTGATTGAAGGTTCAGTTAACCTTCTTATTGGTAATGATGGTTTAAAAATTGTTACTTCATTAAATGAATTCTTTCTAGAATTTATATTGAATGCTAAAGAATTAGTACTTGATACTCTTGGAATACTTTCAGTTGATTTAGATGACTTAAGTTTATTACCATCTATTGAAGTACCAACCATTAACTCTGATACTGACGGTAGTTGGGTCATTATTTAAACAAAGACTAAAATAATTTATAAATGTAGCTTTGATTTTAGAAATAAAGATTAAAAAAAACTTGATTTATAAGAAATAACCAAAAAAGAAGGAAAACTCTATATACATATATACATACATACATACATATGTAGATATATATATATATATTTATATATATATATTTAATTTTACCTTCTGTGTTAGGAATTTGGGTGATTTTTAGCCTTTTTAGATTTTACCAAAAATTGGAAGGAGAAACTGGTAAATCCGAGGGTGCTTTAAATTCATTTTTATTTTTTTTTTTTTATTTTATTTTTTTTTTTTATGTAAAAAAATTTTTTTTTTCTTTCTTTTTTTTCCTTTTTGTCTTGTTTTTTTGATAATTCAACAACAAGAAACAACAAAAAAAAAATAATAATAATAAAAAAAAAAAACGCACACCAGTTTTGTGACGCAGCAGTGCAAAATCCTATTCCAAGTAAGAGAATAGATGGACATACTTGCATGCTGCAAGCGCATGTGGGCAGGACCGACTTGTGTGAGAACATCCGGCTGGTCTGGTCTTTCTGGTCCCCTCGGATATGCGAGTGCTCGCACCTTCGCGCCGTTTAGATCATTCGGCACCCAACGCAAATCACCACTAAGAATATTTTTTGTTCGGCTTATAATTCCTCTCCCCCCCAGCAAGTTAAAGGATATCCGAGGGATTGGCAAAAAACAAAAGAAAAAGAAAGAAAATCAGTATCTATGCTAAAAAAAACTAAAAAAGCAAAAAAACGTATAAAATAAAATAATAAAAAGAAAGAAGGGAAACTGGCAAACAAAACAAAAAAAAAAAAAAAAAAGCAAGAAAGGCCTAACGCAATACACGAAATGAACAACAAAGCAAATAGGGAGGGTATGTCTAATAGAGGATTTAAGCTAAAGTAGATAAAATAGGTGAGTCTAGTGAAAGGAGGTCAATATAAAATGCATTCTGCAACTTATCGGGGAGCTGCACCAGGAGGTTTTTATTTGGATTTTTATCCTTTTCGGTAAGCACACTGGTTATTCAGCGAAGCAAAATTGTAACCCGATACGAATATATGGTATAAAATAGAATATCCTAAGCACGAAACAAAATTATTGAGTAGTGGTGGTATAATGCAGGGAATCATTAGCCGAATCATCAATTAATTGATTTCAACAATAAACCTCCCTTATGTAGGAGGGGGTGTTACATCCTTTGGTTCACTTTTGATACAATCTCCACCCAGTAATCAGAATATTATTATGTATGTATGTATGTGTGATATTTTTTCTTTTTCTCTCATTTATTTTTTACTTGTTTTTTTTGTTTTTTTTTTTGTTAGGTTATTATTTTCTGGTTTCGTTTGTTGAGGATAAAGGATTTGATTTTCTTTATATTAGACGATGTATTACTACAAAAACGAAGCAGGAAGAGAGGGAAATGAAGAAATCGGAGTTATTAAATAACTGAATTAGCCAAAAGAAGAAAAAAAAATAATAATGAAAATGTAAAAAAAAATTAAACCAGAATACAGAAAATTAAACCAGACTACAGAAATCAGAAAATTAAAAT
>JAJMKE010000011.1:0-55391 GCA_030569195.1 Hyphopichia khmerensis | reverse complement strand
TTTTACATATATAATTCCGTTTATCTTTATTGTACTAACCTTAAAAGGGAAGTGATGCGCAGAATAATCGGTTATTAGGCGAGATTATTGCTAGTTATTTATTATTTTCCCTTATTAATATATCAATAGCAGTAATTGTAACGTAATTGTAATGTATCATAATTAGATCATTCAAGTACAGGGGGGAGATTCATTGAATTCTTCCATTATGTGATTTATAATTGTACTTGATTCTTTTAGATTTTGTCAACCAATTTGCATTAATGATATTTCCGGTATTACGAAAACGAAAATCAAATAATAGAATCGAATTAAATGAAATCGAAATATAATTCGAAATAATGAAAGTGCAAAAAAAAAAAAAAGATCGAAATTCATTGCAAAAGCGCAATAGATCAAATTCGGCAATCCTGATCATTACGAATATCATTTATAAAAAGATCCAGCCCATTTCTTGCAGCTTTTAATTCATTTTTGTAATCATTAGATACATATTTCATTTAGATTATTCGTAGATGCGATGGGTCATATGACACGGCATGTGACGGCGCATGTGACGGCGCACGTGCACCTCTTTGTCAGATCTATGTTATTTGCAGTTACTTCCTCTTCAACAAATCTTCTTCTACTCAACACATCATCTTCTACTCAATACATCATCTTCTACTCAATACATCATCTTCTACTCAATACATCATCTTCTACTCAATACATCATCTTCTACTCAATACATCATCTTCTACTCAATCAATACTTACAAGTACTTACAAGTACTTACAAGTACTTACAGAACAATTACTAGCTCGTACATTCATCCAGAAATATCAATTACTCCAGAATCATTAACATGCATTTACGCGCTTGCAACTTGAACTCTATACTCAAATTGAGCTACCCTGCTTCATAGCTTAATTACCGTATCTATACTTCCAGTTAATCTATTACCCGGTCTCTTTTCCCCTGTTTTGCTGGGGTAATTATTATCTTGGTCTGATCGGAGTACGGAGTACCCGTCCAGCAACCTTGCTCCTAGTTGCAACTAAGCAAATTTTAAAATCAAAATGATTATACAGATTATTTCTTGATAGTCTGAACTCCTATCAATGAATCAATTCCTATTCCCAATTGCAATTACAACAATTACAACGATTACATCTATTTCAATTACATCTATTTCAATTATATTATGATCCAGTGTATGTCACTTTTCTTTTTCTAGTCTTTGGAAATGGGCGGGTATGTGTGGTGGTCGGGTCACGTGACCAAGGATCGACTAAAAAGGCGGCGGCGCGTTCATCAGAGTGCGATGATCAATAATTATACCGAAGTTTACCCCAGAAAAAAGAAATGAATCAATGAGGCGGACAAGAAGACGTTTCTTTTTCTAATCAGTATATATATCAAATTTTTCTCATCCGTTTTTTTTTAAAAAAAAGGGTTGATTTGAAGTATCTTATCATTCAATGTTAAAAAAATGATTGAATTACCAACGGAGTTGATCATTAAATCATTAAGTTACTTACCTTTAAGTGATTTACAAGTATACTATAATGATATACAATTAAGACCATATATTTTTAATATTTTTTATCAAAATATTTTAATTGAGTCATCATCTGGTGATGAGGAAGATGTTAATGAAGATGATTTTTCATTAGAATCTAATACAACTTTCCAATTTGAAGATAATAAATATATTAAATTCAATTCAATCTTATCCTTTTTGAAATTTGCTTCAAAGTATGAAAATTTTTTAAATCCAAATATTTTAGAAGTTGAATCAATTTGGAATTTGTTCCCATTATATAAATTATATCCAAATTTATTGAAAAAATGTAAACTGATTAAAATAAATAATAAATCTTCAACCAATATAATTAATGCTAATGAATGTTATTCTGCTTATAATAATATAAAAGCATTTTCCATTAATGGTTATACAAATTATCAAAATTTTTTAATAAATTCAGATGAATTATTTAAAAATTTGAAAACTATAAGTATTAATAATGTCGATTTTGATTATAACTTATTCAATAATAAATTATCCAATGTTGATACTTTGGAAATTGGTGATTGTCAAATTAAAAATTTGAAAGTAATTCCAAAGAATTTAATCAAACTTTCAATTAAATCTTTACCAAATTCCTACTCATTATCCCATTTAAATTGTGAAAATATTCAAGAATTAATCTTGGGTAATGTCGATGACGTTGATTTTACTAAATTTAAAAATTTAAAACTGTTAACTATTTTAAGTCATCGCACAAATCAATTGGGCAACTTAAAATTACCATATTCTATTAATGCATTAACTATTAAAAATTCAAAAATTAATTTATCATTTTTAAATCAGTTACCTCTCACAAATCTTAAATTGGAAAATAATTTCTTAATTGGTGATGCTAATCTTAATTTGACTCATTTAATTGACTTTACTTATACTTTAAATGATTGTAACTCTAAAGTCATTTTTAATTTACCAAATGATTTATCTAATTTATCAATCAAGTTATCCCAATATACCAATGAAATAGGTAATGTTCAATTCATTAATGATGATTCTCCATTCAATGTTGAAATTTCTGAAGGTTCCAATAAATCTTTAATCAAGTTACCTACAAATTTGAAATCACTCAATTTATCACAAAATTCATTATCTAATATTCATCAGCTTCATTTCTCTCCTAACTTAATCAATTTAAATTTATCCCAAAATAACCTTTCTTCCTTACAAAATACAAATATTCAATCATTATCAAGACTTGAAATACTCGATTTATCTTCAAATGACTTCATTGATTTCAATAATGATTCCTTACTACCCGGAGCTTTACGTTCATTATCCTTATCAAAAAACCCATTGGTCTCTTATTCAAATGAAAACAAGTTATATCAATTAAATTTAAGTCATATCAATAAACTTGTTCATATTCAATTATCTACAAGTATTAACTCTCTTAGTCTAAAAAATGTTGATACTAGCTCCATTGATTTAAATCATCTTGTTAAAAACTTGGGACATTTCAATCATCTTCAAAAATTCGATAACTTGGTTGCCTATGACATATAATTATCTCTATTCTAATAAGTTTCCACCTTTCATACTCAACTATATAACATAATGCATTAATCTTAACGTTTTTCTATATGAGTGCAAAATCTAATCTGTAAAATACCCTCAAATGAAATTGCATTTTCCATTTTTGCAGCTTAGATATCCTTCGGCTTGATTACCTTTTTGATTTGCTTCCAAGATCATCTCTTCTTGCTACCAAACATCATCCTTATTCTATATGTGTAGGCATTTCTTATTCCCACTAGTAAAACAAATGGATTGCTTCTTCTTATGTAGCATTAACGCCTCGCGAACCTACGTATTTATACCTTTGAATCATATGCTATTATTCTATTCTACCACAAACTATCCTATTGTAAAATACTACTACTACAAGCACCTTGAAATTCCTGCCCAATGAAACTATCTCCATTTCAAAGCCCCGGCTGATTTGAATCTATTCCGAGCTTTATAAAATAAGTCTAATTTCGCATATCTCTCACCAAATTCCGTGTTGCATTGAAATGATCCCCTCCTGTTGCAAGTGTTGCAATGAAAGAGTTGGTATTTCAAAGGCAATTCGCAGTAGCTCTATTCGATCCTGGTAGAAGGGCCAGTTCTCTTTAGTCGATTGTAAATTGTAATTTACAAATTGGAGCTATCGTAATATGGCTCCAAAATGACTCATTGTACTATGGTGTAATAGAAAAAAGAAAAAAATGTGTCAAAAACAAGCGAAACTTCGATAAAAAAAAATAAATGTCTGCACAGATTCCGGAGACGAGCTCGGTGAATTATGTTATATATATAATAAAGAGTTCAGCCCTACCATACTTTGTTTTTTTGCAGTCTTAGGCCCCAAAAGTTTTCATGTGGAAGCAGCTTAAGCGAATTCAAACAAAGAATGAAGGAGGAATCAAACTTGGATAATTCAACCATATCAAGCTTGAACACCGATACTTCAATCGAAGCTCATCCACAAGATGATCATCAATACCGTGGAGCTGATATAAATCATTATGATAGCGTACCAGTTGATTTACCGGGGGTTACTGATGATGCTGTGTCGAGACAAATATCCAAGATTCAGTCTAGGAGGTCAAAAGATAATGATCTTGAACAACTGGTTACTGCACCGGAACAATTTTCAGATCTGGAACTACCAACAATTGAAAAAATTAAGAGTGTATCTGATGATCCAAAATATAGTCGTTATCCTCCTAATAAGAAGAAATTATATGTAATGGTTGCTTCGTTATCTTGTTTCTTATCACCATTATCTGGATTATCATTCTTACCAGCAGTACCTGAAATTGCTTCAAGATTTAATACTACTGGGGAGATTATTAATATATCAAGTGCAGTTTATTGTGTATTCATGTCCGTCTCCCCTTGTATATTCTCTCCAATTTCCGATATTTATGGAAGAAGAGTTACATTTATTGCTTGCTCCTTTCTTTTTTCAATTACAACCATATTGGTAGCGGTTTCAGTAAATTTATCAATGTTTTTCGTTTTTAGAGCATTAACTGCTGTATTTGGTACTTCATTTTTTAGTGTTGGTGCTCATGTTGTATCTGATTTATATATTCCTCGTGAAAGAGGAGCTAGTATGTCTTGGATTATTTGTGGTGCCCAATTAGGTACCGCTTTTGGTGCAGTAATTGGTGGTATTATCGTGAATTATACTAGTTGGAGAGTCATATTTTGGGTTCTTGCCGGTATTGGATTCATGGTTTGTTTAATGGCAATTCTTTTATTACCAGAAACTTCGGTTGAAACTAAACATTCGAAAATTTTAAAAGAAGCCAGAATAACTAAGCCAAACAAAAAATTCGTTTTAGTATTATTCAATCCTCTTAGGATTATAAAGGCTTTGAAATACCCAACTTTGTTCATCGATGGGTATATTACTATAGCATTAGTTTTCAATATGTATAGCTTGTTAACCCCAATTAGATACGTAATGGATCCAAGATTTAATTTAACCAAACCAGTTTATAGTGGGTTATTCTATTTAGCACCAGGTTTAGGTTATTTGATTGGTAGTTTATTTGGTGGTAAATGGGCTGACTACGTTGTTAGGAAATACCAAAAGAAAAGGGGCAAACGAATCCCAGAAGATAGATTACGCCAAACTTATATACCCTTGGGTATTGTTTATCCAGCAAGTATCTTGATATATGGTTGGTCAGTTGAAAAAGAAAAGGGTGGAATGGCTGTTCCAATTATCTTTATGTTTATTAGTGGGTTGGCCCAAACTAATGTTTTTCCGGCAAGCAATACCTATTGCGTTGATTCAATGCCGGAATTAGCTGGTGATGCAATTGGAAGTAGTTATTTCACCAGATATTTGGCCGCCGCTGTTGCATCCGCTGTTTGCTTAAAAAGTATTGATAAAATCGGAGTTGGTTGGACTTGTACTTATAGTGCCGCTCTATTATTTTTGGCATTTTTATGTGCTCTTTATCTTGTTCACTACGGTGAAGAAGTAAGAATCAAATCACTTGTCAGAAATGGGTTGAGAAAACCCGAAGATCTGGAAACTTCAAAATAGTATCTTTAAAACGTTTATTTTTATTTATTATCATCATTAATTTATCATTATAGTATACATAATATTTGTTTTGTAGGAATCGGTAATCTGTTAATCCAATGTCACTGGATCATCCCAACTACCTCTACCAGAATCTTTGTTATTCAACTTCATAAATAAACTATCAAGTCCGTCATTAAAATCGTCTTCAGACCGAGCCCTTGTCTCAGCCTTTATTCGCTTGGACAGTGGTTCATTATCCAGATCATCTTTATCCAGATCATCATTATCCAGGTCCTCATCAGTTAATTCAATCAATTCCTCTTTTCCTTTATTCTTCGAAAAATTACCTTCATCATCAATTATTTTATAACAATCCATATCTAGTAATTCAATTCGATCAACATTTTTAGGTGTACCCTTCACAAAATAATTAAAGACATCACTTATATACAATTGCTTGATACCGAACAAATCATCACATATCGGGCACTTAAAAAGTGGTGGAGTCTTGTGATATAATGCAAAATGAAATATTTGACCATGTTCTGAAAATTGAGGATAGGTATAAATTGGCATTTTCCCCTTTTTAGCTATCTGTATTCGTGGTATTTTATTATTTCCTTGGTTCTTCTGCTGTTCTTGAAATAGCCTTTCTAGTCTTCTTGCTTCATTATTTTTATTAATTAGCTCTTGCTTTAAATGAAACCTTTGATTCATAGAAATCTTACTTGCGTTAATCTTACAAAACGACTCAAAGTCAAAACACTCAAAGTGTCTGCAACTGGTCGACTTGATTGGCAACTTAACCTTCGCACCTGAATATGGATCTTTTAACGAAAAGATCACTTTTTCAATCATATCATCTTCACTATTCAAATCAGTGAATAAACTCAATTCTCTTCTCATAACGGTGGCATAAGTAAGTGGTATCTTTCTATAACCTTGTGCTTTTTGTTCTGAGGTCAACTCAGTGCTTTTTCGCTGCAGATTAACTGACAGAAATTCTGGTGAGAGCTTTTCATCATGGTTTTTACCAGCTAATTGTGTTCTTGTCCTACGTCCAAACAACGACGTATCAAATAAGGGAATATCCTGAGGCGGTAGTGGAGTAATGGGATCAACAATGACATCATCATCATCCTCCTCATCTGACAGGGATGGTAATTTGTTATTCAGTCGAGTTTTGGAAGCCTTTACAGGTTGAAGCACAGGTTCCTGTTGATTCTTTTCATCTTCGGAATCACTATCTATGACTATTATTCCGGAATCCGAAGCAACTTTCGATGATTCGTGTGAGCCTTCATCATCTTCGTGAGTCTCAGGGCTAAAAGTGGTATCATCAGTTAAAAGAGCTTGGTCCAATTCTTTATTGAAGGACGCCAAGTCACTTTCCGATGTATATTTATCATTTGAGTACGGGATTCTACTACTCGGAAGATTTTCACTATTTGTATCAGCAGTAGCTTGACTTTCGTTTGATCGCGATTGCAGTTGTTTATTTTGACTGTTCCCTCCACCATTTGCAATTTTCAAATCAATACGAATTTCTCCGCTATTTTCAGGTAGTGTCTTAAAATTTTTCCCACTTCTTGTCTTAGAATACTCATCGTAGTTAAGTGAGCCTAAAGGTATAGGTGTTGGAGATGATTTCTTAGAATTTGTATTGTGTTTTGCTAAACTATTGATGGATTTTTGCTGCACTTGAGAATCCGGAGGTGATGGAGGTGACGAAGGTAGTAGTGAAGCGGAGACTTTATGTGAAGTATTGTTATTGGAAACCTTGTTTTTAGCAGTATCTTGTACATTTCTTAATTTAACAGGGGGTAGCCGTATTGATAAATTGAAAGAGGGACAGGATTGTCCTTCTATGATATGATAATCAGTGGAGTAAGATACGTTTAGTCCGGTATGCTTTGGGCCCTTGATTTTTAGTCTTGGAGTCGAAGGCATGACATTGGCATTTGTTAATTTTACTTTACTTCAGGAAGTATTATTCATTCGAAGAAGGAAACCCTCTGATATGACAAATTGGAATAGTAAAAGTAAAAAAATCTAATAAAAATTTTTTTGGTTGACTATACTTTAACAAAATAAACACACACGCGCCTGTGAGATTAAAAAAGCTGGTCAGTATTTTCTTATAAAGAAGCTTGGTAACAAGTTCAGTTGACGGTGTATAAACTTAAGGAAGTTGTGCTTTCTGTTAGTCGTTGATAGAATGCCTATGCTTGGTTTTTTTTAAGAGTGAAATCTTGGTATATAAACCCGTACACCACACAAGGATACATTTTTGCAATCCTAAGCTGAAGGTTTGATAGGCCGGAGTTCTTGCTTACAATATCTAAAATCATGGACTAGTATTATTAAGAAATATATATTTTTGAAAAGCAATAGGTTTAATTAATGAACAAAAAGAAGAAAAGTAGAAATGAAATAGAGGTTGCAATATGTAGTGAAAATCACCAACGATCTCCTCCACCTCCAAAACCTCCACCTCCACCTCCATTTCCAAAACCTCCACCACCACCAAAGCCACCGCCTTGATGTCCACCTCCATGATGATTACTTCCACCCAGACCCATCATACTACCTAAAGCCATTCCACCGAGACCACCGAGGCCTCCCATACCTCCCAGGCCACCCATGCCTCCCATACCTCCCATGCCACCCATGTTTGGACGACCAGAAGGTCTGCTATAACCAGAAGAGCCTCCGAAACCAGAAGAACCTCCAAAGCCAGAAGAACCTCCATAACCAGAAGAACCTCCATAACCAGAAGAACCATGGGATTTACCTTTAATTGCATGTTTTATCAATGAACCAACTAATCCACCTGAACCACCTCCATGTGACAGTCCCATTCCACCACCGTAGCCACCACCATGGCCACCACCACCAGAACTCATTCCAGCACTGATTAAACTTCCAACTAAACCTCTATCACCAGAGCTTTCACCTTGTTGCGCCAGGGATGCTTGAGGAGGAGTATATTGTTGTTGAGATTGTGGAGAGCTGTTATAAAAGTCTGCTGATGAGCCAGAATTAGAACCAGAATTAGAGTCAGGTCCAGCATTAGCACTAGCATTACCACCTCTACCAGTTTCAGTTGGTACATCCCACTGGGACTCACCTGTTTGAGTGTTGACATAGAAATAGCATTTGTATTCTTCATCCCATTGGGCAACCCAACCATCAGGAAGCTGTGGGGGGTTTGGTCTTTCGGTTCCAGAAGACATTATTTTCGAGATTCAAATTTGAGATACCTTCACTAAGTAATAAGTTGCGAATTGATTATTAGAGCTTTCAATTTTTGTAAAGCCGATAATCTGGTTAAAATGCTCTTCTTAAATCAAAATCGAAAAAGTAAAAGAATCAAACAGATACTTCAATTCCCTTTGTTTTTTTTTATCTTTTTTTTTTAAATGACTATAGGCTTTATAATTTTTCATCGGGCTAAAGCAATTTTTCTTGATAAATTTCATCTACATTTCAATAGGGTACTGCACATCTTTCGCTTTATGTAGGTGAACGTTTTAGAAAAGATGTAACAAAAGCATATTCCGTACACCACACTCAATCTCGAGATCTTTACATGAGATTGTGATGACCAGAAAGGGCTGAACAATTTTGTTGAGTATTAACTACGAAGTTGCAAAAAATATTCATTTGAAAGTCAAGCACCTACCCGAAAATTGGGCCATACCCATGATATGGATGGGCAATATACGTTTGACAGTCGTCAGATGAATTATATTTAGAAGCAGTGAAGATAAGAGATATTTCTTAATTAAAAAATTGGAGTCCGAGATTTATTGGAATAAAAGTTAGTATCATACAGGGCTCTTTCTTAAGTGTAACAAATAATCAAAGCGTGTAATAAGATAATAAAACAACAAGTAGAAAAATATACAATAACAAAAGGAAACAAAGAACTAAGTATAAGAATAACAAAGTAGGAAAGAAAATAGAAAAACAACATTAATAGTAAAGAATGTTCAAAAAATGTTAATCCTCGGATTTACCTAAGTGTAAACCCTTTTTGAAGACTTTACCAACACCTCCAACACCTTTACCGACACCTTTACCGACACCTCCTACACCTTTTCCAACACCTTTACCAATACCACCTACACCTTTACCGACGGTACCAAAGGCATCACCAATGTTGGTACTAGATTCTGGTCTGACATTCAACACAAATTCTGGTTTGAATGAGAAATTGACATAGGCAACACCACCATCTCCACCGTCTTCTGATTCTAAAGAACAGGTGGTTTCAATGGTTTCACCATTGTATGGAACTTCAGAAAGTTTAATATAACCGATACCCAACAAATCATCTTTTTCTGGACCAATATCCCAATCATTAACAACAACCTTGACAATGGAATCGTAACGATTTGCAACTTCTGTAGTACATGTTTCGTTATATACTGGTTCCAAAGTTCTCTTAATCTTCTTAGTCTTGAAAAATGGTTCTTTATCAGTGTTCAAATATAATTCAACATATGGATCTGACTTACCATTTCTATCGGCACTTAACAAGCCTTCTGCTCTAACAACTTCAGCAGTTAAAATACCTGAGTTATTAACAGAATCTTGAGGTGGGATTTCGTGTTGATAAATGACTGGAACATATGAACAACGGATCTTGAAAGTTGCATTCA
Organism: Hyphopichia khmerensis; assembly: GCA_030569195.1. NCBI lineage: Eukaryota > Fungi > Ascomycota > Pichiomycetes > Serinales > Debaryomycetaceae > Hyphopichia > Hyphopichia khmerensis. The sequence goes on along the minus strand of JAJMKE010000011.1, from coordinate 45,127 downwards.
GAGCACCACTCAACTCAATAGTAGTTGGTTCATGATATCCATTCTTTAATAATTGTAATGTTGGAATAGTTGTTTCGGCAATAACCTTTTCAGCACGATTATCTTCTTTATCTTTAGTAATTCTGAAGCAAGCTTTTGACCATTCTAATTCCTTGATAACAACATCACCAGTGACACCAATCTTAGGTTTTTTGTTTTTCAATTTTTGAGTGACATAATCATGATGACCATGGTTATCAAAGAAGGCTTGCAAGTAAACACCATCTTTGGCTAAATCACCCTCGATTAATTCATAAATGAAAACACCACTCTTGTATTCGATTAATTCATCTATGCTTAATTTCAATTTAGAAGAACCATGTTCATCTTCATCGTCATCACCTTCATCTTGACCATCTTCTTTGGCTTTAGCAGCATCTTTATCAATTTCGGTACCCTTCTTTTCATTTTCAATGATTTGTTTGGATGGAGGTGGTGCCTTAGCATTTGGTTTATTAGCTTCACCAGTAGTTTGAGCATCAGTCTTTTCCTTCTCGGCCTTGAGTTTTTCAGCTTTAGCAGCTTGTTCCTTTTCGTAACGTTGACGCTCTTCTTCTTCTTCCTTAATATCTTCTAAGGTCATAACCGGTAAACATGGGTAGAATGAAAGTGAGTAAGTCAAAGTACCCTTTGGACCCTTCTTGTGGATTAATTTACCTTCTCTCTTTTCAGGATCAGTATATTCAATAAATTGACCACGTTCATTTTTGCTAATGATATCATTTAATTTAACATCAAAGGAACCAAGAGTTCTGTCAGGTGAATGAGCTTCAACATCCATAACTTCCAAAGTTAATTTTTGATTTGGAGAAGAAACAACAGCATAGTGGACTTCATTCCAAGTTGGGTTCAAGTTAGATTCAACAGCAGCAGTACGAGCTCTTTGGAAACCATTGATCAAAATACGAGCGTATGGATCAATCTTACCAATAGTTTCTAAGTTACGTAAATCTTCAGCCCTTTCGATACTAACACGAACGACACCAATTGGAGGAGTGTAACCACCAGCACCTTCGGCACCAACCATAGCTACTGGTTTCCAAGATGCGTGGATTTGAATTTCACCTCCACGAGGTAATGGGAACCAAGTTTCATCAACTTGGGTTGCATCAACTAATTCATTGAAAGTAGAAGTGACTTTACCGATAATACGACCATCATTTTTGTTTTTAATGTAAATTCTAACTTTAGCTTTAGCACGATTATTGACAATTTTTTCTTTTGAAACACCCCAAGATGGAGTGTCACCACTAACGGAGGATGTAGTAAATAATTCTTCATTATCGAAATAAAGTTCAGCAAAAGCAGCAACAGGTTTACCATCTTTACCAGGTTTTAAGTTTCTAGCACCAGCCAATTCCAATCTTGCAATACCAGTGTTCAATTCAGGTGGAGGAATAATGGCACCATCAGGTTGTCTTTCAGCTTCAAGGGTTGGCATGAAGTTCAAATCAAAGTTCAAATCACCAACTGGTTTATTATTTCTGATGAAAGATTGAGCCAAATTAGGTTGTTTTGGTTCTTTAATCATAACTTCTAAATCGAATTGTATTGAACCAGATAAACGATCCTTTCTTCTGCTATTATGATCCCAAAGAGAAATATTCAATGGTTCTGATAAAGAAGTGACAGGAATATATAAGGTTTCATTCCAGCTTGGATTAGTGGTATTTCTTTTATGGTGTGTTTTAGCCAAAATATCTTTTCTGAAACCGACGGTTAAGTATGGATCCATTGTGTTACCACGAGTTGAAAAATTGGCAATATTTGAACCATTCTTAATTTTAATTTCTAAAACACCAACAGCTGAACCAAATGGATGACCAGCCATTATTTGTTGTAAATTCAATTGAAAAGATAATGGGTTAAATAATAAAGATCCGACATATTTTTTAATCATTTCATTAATAAAAGGATATAAACCTGGGAAAGCCAAGACTTCCCAATTAAAGATAGAATCACCCAAAACTTTTGAATTGAAGTCAAATTGAGGAGGTTCTAATAAAGTAACATTAACAGTTTGAATATGAGGGAAAGAAGTCATCATTCTCAATCTAATTCTAGCCAAGCCTTTGAAAGCAACATCAGAAACAGCAACTGAAACAGGGAATCCAAAAACGTCAGCTTTAACAATAACCTTTTGGTTAACATTATTTTTCATTTGTTTATTATTTGCATCAGCCAATGCATTTGGAGTAAAAGAGAAACCCCAGTCCATAACCACGATATCATCAGCGGTTCCACCAACGGTTTTAACAGTATCAATTCTTGGAGGTTTAGTACCAGCAGTGAAAGAATCTAACCATAATTTTTTAACAAAAGCAGGTGCTGGAGAAGAAGCCAAAATTGGATTAGCAATTTCACAAACAATTTGAGAAACAGAAGGTTCTAAATAATGCCAAAATTTTTCCAAAAAAACATTACACCAATCCATAGTTTCATAATCATCTTCAATTGATTTAATTGAAAATTCTCTTTGAGCTTGTTCACGTAATAAAGTTCTATAACGTCTAACAGAAGTACGATATAAGATTGCAAAAACAGCCATAATGAAAAACACTGGAGCCAAAGAAAATCTCAACCAACCGAAAAACCAAGATAATGAACCACTAACTATGATATAACCAACGTTATGAAACCAATCACCATAAGCTACAGCTGGTAAGTAGGTATCGAAAACAGAAGGACGAGTTAACAAATCAACGGTTTCATCTTCCAAAGTTAAAGCATCTTTTTCTTCCCAACCCCCAACTTCTTTCCAACCACGATAAGTAGGTTCCACAGAAGGTCTTGGTGGAGGTTTAGTAGTTATATCAGACAAGTCCAAATCTTCACTAATAGTCCAATCAACAGTGGTAACTTTAGTACCTTCTGTGGTTGCAGTCAAATTTTTACCCTTGGCTTCAACTGGGTTAATGGCAGATTTTTCAGTAGATTCTCTGGCCAAATGACTGGTTGAACCAGTTGGAGTTGATCCCAACTTGGCTGCTCTTTTCTTCAATTCATCCTCGTCAATTGGAGCCTTTTGATCAACCCCAACTTGCTCTGGAGGTAAAATTATTTCATCTGGCTAAATTGAACTTCTGTTAGTATACTCACTTGAATCTGATTTGAACACCTTTAACCCCACCTAATTGAGTCCAATTGAAATCAATTGAAACCAATTGAGTCAATTATACATACATTAGAAGCCATCTTTCTCTTGTATTCGATGGATTTCTACTTTAATGATTACAAGAAAGAAGAAGGATGCTGTTTTTTTTTTTCTTTCAAGCGAATGGAAAATTTCATTGCTATTATAAAAAACTTAACTGGTATTTTATTACCTGAAATTCATGATTATTTTTGTGACACACACTCATTTTCTTCTCAGTGTCTTGCTATGATTACTATGAGAGGCGTAGTTAATTGTCTGTTTGTTTTATTTATTCAACACTAAATCTATATAGATAGCTCGAAACTCAATTGTGGACTATTGAATCCCTAGTCTGCAAGAGAACTTGGTGGCAGGCAAGGGTTAGACGAATTACAATAGTATATCGACTTGTCAAGCTACGCTTAGATCTCGTCAGAGATTATATCTGGAACGAACATCCGTACACCTTAACACCCGTTAACACTATTTATTTTTACTTTTTTTTGCCGTTTTTCTTTTTGCAACATTTAAATGAGCTACAAGACAATTACGAAATAACAAGGAAAGAAAAAGAAAACATTGAATAATAATTACAGTAACCAGTTACGTAGTATATAATGTCAAGGATTAGCAGGGATTAATTACAATTTTCATTTGCGATGAACAAGCACAGTTTAGGAACCGACACGATACTTTCGTATAATAATACAATGAATAATAACAAACTCGTCAAACCCATCATTAAGGTTATATCCATTTTAGCAAAACTTAAGCATAAGATGATGATACCAATTGGGATTCTACCAACGATTCTCCAGAATTTGGATACGAGATGTAAATCGGGAGGATCGCGACTTTTATCTAACAAACCAAGTATACCAATCATAATCATTGATACACAAACACCACCAGTAAAGAAAAGAGACAACGCATATAAAGGAGCTTCACCTTCTTCCACTTCTTCATAGTTTGTTTTTCTACTTAATAGTTCACCACCAGCATCGGCTGACAAAACCAAACTGGCAATCAATGGAACGTGACTGTATATCCAACCCATTGCGGTCCAACCATTATTTCTTAAAGGATGAGTAGCTCTTTTAGATGTAGATCCACTGTTATAAAGCCAGAATAGTATATAAGCAATTATTAATAAGAAAACACCTCTTGCAAATTTATAACTTAATCCTGGACCTAAAGGATTCAGAGCAACAATTTTATATAAGAATTCTCCAACGGCAATTGTAACAAAAGTTGAGAATCTTTCAACTTCATGTTCAATATTTAGAGCAGTTGACATTGTTAATTTCATGAATTTTTTGGTTTTTGGATGAAATGCAACAACGAAAAAAAATTGCTCCAATACCATAATTGCAATTGAAACTCCAACTTTAGCCCATTTACCAACAAATATAACAATAATCCATAAACTGCAAGTAATCAATAAAGAAGCTGCATAAAGTCTTTGTTGTGCACGATGTTGTGGAACATATAAAGAATAAATTATTAAACTAATCATTAATGAAACTCGACATAATATATAAGGAACAATCAGTAATGCAGCTCCCAGTGGTCCATCCAAAATCCTTTCATTACTATTAACGTATAATGTTAATAAAACTAAAATCCAAAGAATATATACTTTTTGTGATAAATCTTCATTATAGTAATAATTAGTAAAATCTTTAATATCTGCCCAAACTACCCACATTGGTATAAAGAATAAAATATACTTAAGTAATGAGGCTCCACTAGCAGATTCAGAAGCATTTCCAGCTAAATTGGCAATAATACCGACATACATTAAGTCTAAAAATAATTCTGTTTTAGCAGCTCCTCTTTCTCCCTTGGTTCGATATAAGACCCCATCCTTAAAGTAATTGAGTGCATGCGGTCTTATAAACCATACTGCATCTCTTGGTCTCTTAATATATTGAAAATTGATATCCCCATACTTTCTAATAAATTCGTCTTCATCTTCAGAATCAGTTTCAACTTCTTCTTCAACTAATGACTCGTTTGTTTGTTGAATATCAACATCGTTATTATCATTACTACTCCCAACATCAGAGGTTTCTCTAAGCACATGCTCTGGTGCTGTTGAATTATCCTTACTGGACATATTTCTATATAAACGAAAGACTATAAGGTCTTGGCTAGGGTCTCCAATTAAGAATTAAACTTTTGCTCTCTGTTTCAGCCGTTTAAATTTGAAAGAAACATCGCTTATGTAATCCATTTGCTTTGATTACATAATAAAGTGCTTGATATTATGTAATTTGTAATTATATAATCACTTGGTGTAGCATTACGTAATCGGTGATTCCCAAAAGAAAAAGAGAAAAAAATGTTTAATCCAATGAAATACTCGATATTAGAAACGTTAAAAGGGAAGGATTCTTTTTTATGGAGGAGTATTCGATCAATAATTAAATAAGATATACAATATGAGTAATCCATGGGCTAAAAGAGACGCTTGGAGATATGAAGGTCAATTTACTCGTTTCAACAGATTCAAGAATGCATTCCCAGGTTTCGGTATTGCAGTTGGTACTTTTTCAATTTACCTTGCGTATGAACATTTCTTCTTGAAGAACGATCATGGTCATGGTCACGATGAACATCATTAAGACTATACAAGGACTTTACCACAATCCAATCTGTATTCTATTTATTTATTAATTAATTCACTTCAAATTTTCATGATATTTTTATGGTAATTCATAACTTTTCTTTCAGGTTTTGCATTAATTTGATGTTAAATCATCTATAGCTTTTCTTCATACATATATATATATATAAATATATTCATTTTTAAAAATTTTGAAATGTTTTCGAAGGCTGTTTCCTACATATGTAAATAAATCGTGAAAACTATTAATTACATGCTAAATCTATATACAAAAAAATTGATTATCAGGTTCATAATCATTAAATTATTTCTCTTCTTCAATTTCACCAATATTTTCTAATCCTTCTTCCCATATAGAACGGACATTTTCTTCCATTTCTTCACCTCCTTGTGATCCATTTGCAGCTCTTTGTTGTGCAGCAGATGATGCCATTTTGGCTTCAGTCATTTCACTAGCTGCTTTAGCCCATATATCTAAATGTTCTTGTTCTTGTTCTAAACCCCATTCAATATTAGTACTTGGATAAATGGCACCATACATCACACTTTCCTCTTTTGATACTTGACTATTCATTTCTTCTTCCATCCTTAATCTATAGAATTCAAATCTTGCTTGATCATAGGCTTCAAATAATCCACTCTTACCCTTTTTTTCTTGATTTGCTAATAACCATAAGGTTCTTTGAACAACACTTTCACCATCTAATGGTTTATGAAATTGTAACATATGAGACCAGTCACATTTTTTATAATCATCACCATTATTTTCAATCAAAGTTTTAGGTCTAGCAAATTCCCATGGATGTTGATGATAAAATACATCTCTTAATCTATCTTCTAAAAATGTCAATTTTGGTACTCTACTAACACTTGTATTCATATTTGCACGATCTAATTTGTGGTGACGAGTCTTATACAATCCATTGTTCTTTGACTTTTGAAATAATTTATCCATTGGATCTGGCTTTTGACCATTAACATCAAATAGTTTGGATCTCTTGGTTAAATCAATATTTGGTGGATTTGATCCAACTACATCAAACCAAACTGGTTTTTCTTTCAAAACCCCGCTTCTTAAGTAATGTGAAGTCTTTCCCAATATGTTAGTAGCCTTATGTTGGATCTTCATCTTGTAAAGTTAGGACTGTCAGTGTGCTTATACTAGTTAAAGGATTTTTCAAAATTTTCGATTTTTTTCAATGAAGTTTTTTTTTTTTTTTTTTTTTTTTTTTTTTTTTTTTTTCTTCCTTTTCCTTTTGGATTAGGTAATCACTCAATGCTACTACAAGATAAACTTTTTTTACTCAGACATACAAGCACATTGAACAGGAAAATACTGCAAATTATACTAAGCATAGGGGAAGGGAATGATACGGCGGCTACTAATAACTAGTGTCCGTTTCAAGTCATCTCGTGTGCAGAATCAAAATGCCTATACCAATATCATCTCGAGATTAAGAGATCAGACTGAAAGAGCTCAAAAATCTGATTTGTTCCTAATATCTTCAATTAATGATACTATTGAACGAAATTTGCTTGAATTATCCCTGAAAATGGGAATTCAATCTTCTAAGGAAAAGGTTTATAACGCATTGCTCGACTTTCAAGAAAATCTGGTGAAAGACGAAAGAAAATCAATTATATCTGAAAGTCAAAGGTCATCACCTCCACTTCAGTACAATAAATTCCTCAGTAGATTGTACCCAGCTTCTTCCAATGAAAAGTTCAAATTACTGGCGAAATATCAACCTGATGATCCAAACAAAAAGTATCATTTGATAAACCACGATAATCTCTATGAGGATTATTGTAATCTACCTCATCCTCCTCCAATACATATACAACATGAAGATTTAGAAACTTTTTTGGAGAAATTTTTGAAAAGAAGAGACTTCAAAATGCCAACTGTCTTGTCATTCACCTACAATATAGACAAAGCGAATCCTAAGCAGCTTTATCAGTTAGTGAAAAAACTGATGGTTATACGTAACAGGCATGTTAATCGATGTTCTAAAATTTTCCGTGATTTGAAAATATCTAACTTACCAATATCTATCAATGAACAAAACCAACTTATCCTTATGAGTTTTTATAGAGACTCCTCAGCGTTAATGAATAAAGTAAGTCAAAGAATATCAAAAGATCCCGACATTTATGAAATGTATCAGACGTTACAAGATGAACTTTCACCGGTATTTACCTGGGATACCTATATTCAAATATTGACAAGTTTTGGTGATGAAGTTCAACGGTCTTCTTATAATACATTATTAAAGATTGCAATAATCCACGAACAGTCAAAGGTCATCAGCGATATTGTTGAAAGAATAGAGCCAAATCATGAGACTTATAAGATGATTCTCAAGTATAGTCAGCAGATTGATTCTATAAAATTATTTTTTCAGACATTGGAAAACTTATTGGATTCCAATATAATTTTAAATACGTCATTATTCAACTGTATCATCCGTGGATTAATTCAATTTGGGTATAGATATGAGGTGGAACTTCTTTTAAGTCAATTGGGTACACCTGTTGATGATAATGTTTCTGAATTGGGAATTTATAAAAGACTTAATTCTGAAGATAATCAAACAATTGATGATTCTATGAAAATATTTGATAATTTGGGAGAAGTTTTAGGCACTAAGTTGAATCAGTTTAAATTGAGTCCTGACCGTGCCACATTCACTCCCTTACTTGAATCTTATTGTTCTTTGGGCACTTACTTCAACCAAACCCCAGTAAGTTTTCTGCAAGTCAATCAATTACTCGATTTAATGGTTGAAAGGAGCCATTTACCATTGATTACAAAAGATTTCAAGATTATCTTTCATAAATTCTGTTGTAACACAGATGTATCTAATGGTTGGGATATTGATTCACTCAATATTCTTACTGGTAGACTTCTAAATAATCATGATGCTTTAACAGATCACTCAAACATTAAACGAAAATTAGACAAACTTGAAATGACTCCTCAATTATCTAACTTTGTTGACTACTATTTAGTTGATTCTGTTCCGGTCAAATATTTACCTAAGCACAGAGGTTCCTTAATAAAGTTACCGAATGATTTATTATTTAGAATTTATGACGCCTACATCAATACCATCAATAACTCGTCAATCGATGAATCGACAAAGTCCAACACACTCGCCAACATTGAATCGCATAAGTCCGACTTAACGAATCATCTTGACAAAGTTAATTTCACTACTTCGTGGGTTCCAATCAGTGATGATTTGAAGAGAAGTTATTACATCTCTGAATTGAACTATGTTAAAAAAGGTTACCTTATTGGGCTACTCGATATGGTACAAAACTTGTAAATATGTACATTAGATTAATATATTAAGTAAATAGATAATGCATTCTTCTATATAAATAATTCGATTTTGTTTTTTGTTGTTCATGTTGGTATTGCCCAACTACTAGACTAATTCTTCTTTGGTGGTACCTAGCTGTTCATTTTTATAATAATCGTCATTATGCAGTTTAATGTTTTGTTCCGATTCTTCATTGATCAAGTCATCTAAATCATAATCATAGTTATTAGGATCAGTATCAGTATCCAATCTTTCTTTATGCCTTTTTCTTAATCCTTCTGATTCTCCTTGTTTTAACCTAATTTGAATCGGAATATCATCTGACGTAAGATTCATTCTGGCCTTTAGGGCCGAGGCCCTAGCTCTCAAAGTAGAGTCTTTTCTTTCTTCTTCTGACATGGCCGCTAGTTCATCTGGTGGAATATATTCATTGGATGCATAATTCGCAGGTGTCTGTTTTGACTTTGATTTAGTTTCTTTAACAGGTCTTTTCTTGTTTTGTTCAACCAGAGTTAACCCAGAAACAACTGGGAGTAACAAGATACATGCTACTAAGAAGCCTCCAAAGCACAATATAGTCAAAACACTCATCTCAAAGTAACTTCAACGTGAATCTTGGAATGAGTAGTAGTTATAGAAAATCTAGTTGAAAATCGGTAACTGTGGATTTTCCATAAGTGAAAAAAAAAAAAAAAAAAAAAAAAAAAAAAAAAAAAAAAAAAAAAAAAAAAAAAAAAAAATTTAAAAAAATCACGCAAAAAAAAAAAAAAAAAGTATTAACAAAAATTCCGAATATCCATGCCAAAACCACTATAACCAATTAGGGTTTCGATATAAATAATACTAGTATCCATCGAAATAAACTAGTTGAAACTTTCTTGAACAATCTCTGAAAGATAAAGGAAACGTATAATGTTCAGAAGTACATTAAGATCCACCGTCACCAAAGCAGCTAGTGCCTCTTGTTCCAAAAGGGCCATTCCAGCCGTTTTAAGGACCCCAAGTATATGGAGAAATACCTCTATACAACCACTCAACATCGTGAGAAGTTATGCATTAAGTACTCAAGGTGAAAATATTGAAGACAAAATCGATAATATATCAGCAAGTGAATACAGTCGTCTCGCAGATGAATATTTGGAAAATATTTCTGACGAATTGGAGGAATTATCCATTGATAACGAGGGTATTGAAATCGAGCTTGTTCAAGGTGTTCTAACCGTCACAATACCTCCAAATGGTACATATGTTATAAACAGACAACCCGCTAATAAGCAGATTTGGTTGAGTAGTCCTATCAGTGGTCCCAACAGATTTGATTCCATCCAAGGTAAATGGATCGCTTTAAAGGATAGCTCTTCTTTAACTGAAACATTGGAAGCTGAAATCTCTGAAGCCGTTCAATCTCCATTTAAATTTCAATCCATTGAAATGTAATTTCCTATTTATTGGTGGTTTTGTTTGTATCTAATTCATGTCATACTGCTTATTCATTTTCAAGTATCTCTACCCATCCTCTATATCAGAACCCTGTAAATGGTTTTTTTCTCTCATGAGTATCATGTAAATAAATCGGTATTATAGTTATGCTTTGTAGATCACTTCAATTGTAAGAATTATATTCTGTACCCGTAACCGTCCTCTCCCTGAATTCACATTCAAACTTACTGCTCTTGAAGAAGTAGGTTATTAGTGGATTTGAAGGTAGCAAACCGTGTCCAAATAAGTGTATATGGTAACGGTAAGCTTAAACCTGGTTTACCTGGTTTATTCACTGACGACTATCAATGCTTTCTTCTCATACTGAATTCAACCTTGCCTTAATAAGTATTAAGAAACAAAGACAATGTTTACACAAGATCTAGTATCCCTTTCTAATCCCCTATATATATGGGACTTATTGTACATAAATGATTAGTCTATTGCAGTCTCTCGACCAAATGCCTTACTCTCATTGTCTTATTTCAATATGCGAAATAGAAATCGATGATGATGTCGTGGAAAACATCTCCCAGTATCTCTGGTTGAGAACCAGCTTGGAAGTACAAAAGAAACCATGATCCGTCAAGTTATCATCATCAGTTGAGTTGTCCAATGATTCAGTACGCACGAACTTTTTTTTTTTTGCAGTCAAATCTACTAGTACTTTACAAATACATAATTAAAACAATACGCTACAATACACTGAAATTTCCATGGGCATTCTTTCTTTCTTGAAAAGAAAGAGTATTGATTAAGAGGAGAGTCGATTATAACACCTCTATGAAGCTTGCTTAACTTTCTCGGTAGTTTCTATGCAACATTATTGTCCATCAGCGTTCGAATCTCTAATACGGTAATTAACTAGGCTGTCTCCAGCTATATTGCTGCCTGCTCACTACTTTCATCTACCTCACTATCATTTTGTTTTGCCAACTTCTTACATAGCTTTATTCAAACATTGCTCATTTTAATGTTTCCTCTTTGAATCCGTAACCTCAATGATCATGTACATAAAACATATAATGTGCCCAAAATAATCATACTCAACTTAACATCCTTAAATCGAGTTTGCCTGGCCAACTCGTTTAGTTTCTACTTTAAGGCATTTCCATGCCCGTCTCGAACCTTCCGGTCTCTATTGCAACAGAACAATACCTCCGAAAGCTCAGAGGTAAATCGACTTAGTTTATTTGAAGGCTTTCCTTAAGTAAACTCAATTGCGAAACTTTACACCCGTACCCCTTATTTTTTTAAACTCTGAGGTTTGTCCACATAAGCCTAAAGGAAAAAATAGAGATCACAACTATTTATAACCAACTTTTGCCAGTTCTAATTCAATTAAACCTATTGTACAAAATACTATATATATTACAATGGCTGGTCCTCCCCCTCCTCCTCCTCCTCCACCGCCATCCCTTGGTGGTGGTGGTGCTAGTTTGCCTCCTGGTCCACCACCAGCTATGCCTCCTGGTAGGGATGCTTTACTTGGAGATATTCGTAAGGGTACCAGATTGAAAAAAGCAACAACTGTGGATAAATCAGGTCCAGTATTAGACTCTAAATCTTCAGTTGGTGTATCTTCTCCTGCTCCTTCCAGCGGTGCTGGCTCTTCCGGCTCTGCTTCTATTCCTTCTGCTCCTCCTGCTGGAGTACCGCAATTGGGTGATATATTTGCTGGTGGAATACCAAAATTAAAGAAAACTGATAATAGAAGCGGTTTAGTACCCGCATCTGCTCCAAGTATCCCACTACCGCCATCTAACAATCTGGCACCTTCAACACCTCCAATACCTTCGAACCCACTTCCTTCAATGCCTTCTTCAAGACCTGTAAAGAAATCAAATGATAACGTTCCACCGCCTCCTCCTTCTATATCAGCACCTCCTCCACCTCCAGTTCCTAGTGAAGCTCCTCCCCTTCCTTCCAACAATAGTAGTGCGTCATTGAAGGCTCCTAAAATGCCTCCATCAAGACCTAAAAAGTCAAATCATTTAAAAAATTCCTCAATCAATCGTACTCCTAGTCCTAATCCACCTCCAGTTCCTTCTGCTGCTCCTCCTTTACCGTCTGCTCCTCCTCCAGCCCCTGCTTCTGCTCCTCCTTTACCCTCAGCTGCTCCTCCTCTTCCAAAAGGAAGCTCTTCGGCATCTTCAACTTCACAAGCTCCACCTGCTCCTCCATTAGGTAACTTACCATTCCTCGCTCAGATTAATGCTAAGAGAGATGATTCCCATACCGTTGATTCAAACTCTTTGCCTTCTTCGAGTGCTCCAACTCGAAGTTCCTCAACTGCTCCACCAGCTCCACCTCCTCCACCTCCTCCTGTTGGTCCTTCTGCTTCTTCTGTTTCAACTGGCGGTCCTCCTGCTCCACCACCTCCACCCCCTCCAGCTTCCGTACCTTCCTTACCTTCTACAACCCTGCCACCTGCTCCACCGCCTGCCCCTCCTGCTCCACCTTTATCCTCTAGTGGTCCTCCGGCTCCCCCACCACCACCACCTGCTGCTCCTTCTGCTGCAAATTTATCAAAAAAATCAAACACACCTGCTGCTCCGGCTCCTTCTCTCGGTGGAGGATTACCTTTCCTAGCTGAAATCAATGCAAAGAGAAATGATTCTCACGTCGTGGGTGGTACCCCTAACGGAGCTTCCACTCGTGCTCAAAACAGCAGTAATAATGCTCCACCACCTTCTAGGCAACCACCTAGTGCACCTTCTATCCCATCCTTCAAAAAATCAGATTCTTCAACTTCAAATCGTGCACCTCCTATTCCAATTCCTGGTATGGTTAAGCAAAATACTTCATCATCTTCAGTACGCGCTCCTCCTACTCCTTCTGCTCCTCCACCTCCTCCATCTGTCACCCCGGGTGGAGCTTCTACTTCAGCAAGCTTCCCTCCGGCGCCACCTGCTCCCGCCATTCCTTCCTTTCCAACACGAAACCAATCGCCTTCACCACCCCCAACGCCAAGTGCTCCACCTCCTCCACCGGTTAATTCTTCACCTGCAGCTCCTCCCCCTCCACCTCCAATAAATACTGCCCCACCGCCTCTTCCATTCGAGGATGCCTCATCTGTGGCAAGTCCCTCATCTACTACTACATCATCAGTGTTATCACCGTTTGCATCTAGACGAAGTACTAAAAAGACTGCTCCCCCACCTCCTCCTGCCTCGAATTTGGATCAACAACAATCAACTGGACAGTCCTTAAGAAAGATTTCTGCTCTGACCTATACAATAAATGCTGCCTCTAGAAATGGTGATGCATCTTCCTCTGGAAAAATCACAATTGAAGATAAAGAGAGAAGATTTAAGTTTACCAATGCCAATTCACTTCCGAACCCTAGAAGATTTGGTGAAAGGGGTGAAAAGGTGAAGTTGTACCCTAGTGGAAGAGGATCCTCGGTCCCGTTGGACTTGAGTTTATACAATTAACTAAAAAGTATTAAAGTTAAATATCAGTATAAAAAATATATTACATATATATATAGTAAATGATTATTCTACGTCATCTGGAGACCATATTTGTACCACATTATCGTAAAATGAACAAGTAGCGATGTATTTACCATCTGATGACCAATCTCCACCATAACACATGCTTTCATGATCCTTTTTGAAGTATCGAGTGATATTGAACAGTTCTTCCAGCTGGTCAATGATACGAGCTCCGTCGTACATACAACAAGCCATGACTCTATTGTCATTATTAATTGGAGATGGTATCAATCGCCAAACACCACCACCAAGATTTTCTTGCTCGGAAACTCTTGGAACTATTCCTGGTATTAAATCTGGGTTCTGCTTATCTGTGACTCTCAAATCTAAAATCCTCAAATTGTCATCATATGAACCTGTCCATAAATGGTTTGGGTTTGAGTAATTCCAATTTTCATTGGGGGATAGTATCGAAACTACACCAGCATCATGGTGTTTATAACTCGTTGACCAAATAGAGTTCTTCATTCTCAAGTCATGAGCAATTAATTTTGCATCATCCCCTCCTGTGTAAACAACGTTTGACAACTGGCCCAATTCCCCAAACCCAGCAGTCCAACATTCAAGATCATGGACGGTATCTAAAATTTCGTGGCTAAAATCATGTAAATCGACTACCGCCAGTTCCCCTGAGGTTAACGTGAGCGCAATCTTATTCTCATCGTGAGGACTAAAGAATATGGAAGTAACCAAAATTTCTGAATCAAACAAATGACGATTTTCAACTAGGGAAATATCAGAATTTATATGGTCGACCTTCCACAACTGGGTATTACCAGTAGAATGAGCAGAGACTAATAATGAGGAGTCAAATGGTGAGAATTTAATATCGAGAACTGCACTTTTAGTTGGAATTGACTTCAACACTTTTAAACTGTTTTCATCTTGATCATACTTATATAGATCGATTGAACCATCTCTTGTGCCAGTGGGTTTATCGAGATTGTATGTTCCTAATATTATAAAGGAGGTATCAAGAGGGTGAATTCTTAAACAGCAAGGTGGAAGCTTGGACTTTGTGACACTGAATCTCTTGCTTTGGGAAACCATTGCTATTACTTGAATATATCTTGCAGAAGAGTTGCAATATTTCCTACTGAAGAGCTGCAAGTTTTTTTTTTTTTTTGTTCGTTCCTTTTTTTTTTTTCAGTCAAACTTCTCATGAAGTGAAAAAAAAAAAACTTTGAAACTCTAGAAGCTGTTTGTTCATCTTCTCTATCCAATAAAGACATTGCCAATCATGAGTTTATTGAACAAGTGGAACAATCTCCCGGTTAAAGTGAGATACTATATTGGTGGATCAACCTTTGTTTTTGCGTTGATAGGTGAATACGTAACTACCAGAATAGAAGACGAGAAGAAGGCTAGGGCACAAATATTAAAACAGATGGAGATAGAACTGCAGGAGAAGAAATGAACAAATCCAAAGCTGGGAATAAGCAAGTTTTGTCATATATGTTTGTCACATAATTACATATGCTCTATTCATTTTGATACAAGGAGATGCTTTATAAAACTAATATAATTAGATAATTGAAACTAAAACTAAAACTAAAACTAAACTAAAAGAAATTAAATTGAACTAAACTGATTGTAAGACTTAAACTTATTTGAGTAAACCTTTTTGAATATATTGTTTTCTGATCGAACTAATGAACTCCAAGAACTTAGCAGGATTTGAATCGATGCCTCTTGAGTAAACAAAAGTTGAAGCCAAATGAGTTGCAAATAATGCCTTTAAATAAGGTTGAGGAACTCTTAATAAGATTTGATCAATACCAATTACATCAAGTAACAAGGAAGGTAATGAATCTAATAAAACTGCATTTCTGAATTCAACATCATCATTCCATAATTCTTTAGAGTTGGCTAATTCATCAGCCAATTTATTAATTGCAATGGATAATTTATCAGATAATTCAGTTACTGTAATACCAGAGGCTATTTTCAAATCCCATAAACTTTGAAATTCGGATTGAGCATTTTTGATGATGATACGTTGACAATTCTTAACATAATCTTGATATAATTTTGGTTTTGAACCAGTTTTTTCATCAACGCACATATTAGATAAGAAACCTTCATCATCAAAGGCTAAAGCTGCTAAAACTTCCAAAGAAGATGAGGTAACCCCACCTTTATTAGTTGAAGCATCTTTGAAAATTATTGTACCAGCTTTTTCCAAGATTAATTTGGCAGATTGAGTAATGAATAAGTTAGCACCTTCAACAAAATAAGGAATAATAGACTTACCAGTTTTAGGATCGATTAATTCATAAACATTGTTTGTATCAATGGCCCCTGGTCTACCACCACATGGAACAAATAAGTCAACACCACCACTACCATTTTCGTTATTCAATACGTTTTTGAAATTGATATGGAAACCATTTCTAAATGCGACACCACTGGTTACAATTTCACCATTTGGTAATTTGACATCGACATCATCAACCAAAACACGGAACCCTTGGGGTGATAATAATTTTTCATCAAAATGATCAATCATTTTTCTTTCATCAGCCAATCTTAATAATTCATCTTTATTTAAACCTTGAGGATCAACAATGACACCAGAACCATCAACAATTGCAACGTAAACTTCATTAGGAGTACTTAATTTAATTTCATTACTACCTAAATCACCATCTGGACCACCAGTTTGTAATTTTCTAATTGGTTTTGATTCCAAATTTAAATTTTCATAAATTTTATTGACATATGCTCTAACTGATAATGAAGTCATACCATATTCATCATGAGGAATACCACCTAATTGAGGAGACTTACCAGTTAAGAATGATCTCCACCAAGGAGCACCTCTTGATCTTGCATGATTAGTTGCCCAATCAACATAACCAGCAGTACCTTCATCAGGACCCAAGAATAAAATTTCTTGTTTATTATATAAGTCAACATAACTATCTTTAACACCTGGAATATATTGTTTTAATAATAAATCAATTAAAGAATCAATATATTTTTCAAAACATTGTCTTGGTCTTTCTTGAGCAATACCAGGATCTAATAAAATAACACCTTTTGAACCACCTTCAGGAATATCTTTATTTTTTCTTTGCTGAGTTGAAGCTAAATTATAATTTTCATCAAATAAATTACGAACATTAACATTATAAGCATCTAAGGATCTTGATTTAACAATTCTAATACCACCTCTAGCAATATCTCTAAATCTAATGTGGAAACCACGGAAATCATTACCAACAACAAAGAACATACCAAAAGGAGTTTCAGGATATTCACTTAAGGGTAAAAATGAAGGATTTAATCTAAAAGAAATAGCCACTTTAGTTGAAACGAAAAAATTTGTTTTCAAAATTGATTTATTGAAATAATATAAGGCTCTTAAAACAAAGATATGATGTTCATTTTGAGAACATTCTCTACTTAATAATTTTTCAAATTCTTCATCATTACCAACTGGAGTAATTTGGGATAATCTTTGATAGGATAAAGTTTTTTCCATTGAGGAACGAATATAATGAGTATCTGCAAATTGACGATATAATTTACGAACAATATCACTTCTTAAATTGAAAACTTCTTGAATATAATTTTGAGTATAAGTTTCAGTTCTTAATCTTTTTTTCAAACCATTTAAAACTTCAGCATGTTGAATTGATTTTGAAGCATCTAATAAAGAAGTTAATTTATTATATTCTGGACCTAATCTATTTAAAAAATGGGTTACAAAAACAACCCCACATTGAGCATAAATAGATTCTTGTAAAGATAAATCACCATTAATAAAACGATCATGGAAATAATTATGAGGAATACAATATAATAAACTAGCTTCTTTAATAACTTGATAAATTGATAAATCAACTGGATTTAATTTAGAATTATTTGGATTTGAAGTAACATACATTGAAATAATTGTAATACCATTTGCAAATTGTTCAACATATTTACGAGTAGTTTGTAATTTATAATAATTAGCCAAATCACTTAAAGCCGAATTATAACGAGTTGAAGATTTTTGTCTAAAACCAATAACCACACGATATTCTTCCAGATCTTCAATTGGGAAATGTTTTATAACTGGACCAGTAGTTTTCAAAACATTATGAATAATTTCTGAATATAATTTTTTAGTATTTTCTGAAGCAATTTTTAAAAAAGTTGAATCACCAAGTTTATTAATATCAGTTTCATTTGGATCAATATTTTTTTCAAAATGATTTTTATAAACAAAATAACATTTAACTAATTGATTTTGTAAAATTGAAGCATTTTTTTCAGCTACTCCTGATAAAATTGGATCAGTTTTAAAATTAAGTGGAGCGCTAAAATATTCTTGACGATAACTTGAAGTTTTATAAAAAGATGGATCAATATATTTATCATCAATTCTTTCTTCATATCTATTTTTTAAATGAGCAGTTGTATCATTTGATAATTTTTCATTTGGATGAATTAAAGAAGTTTCAAAAAAAACTGCATGATCATCACCTTCTCTTTTATATTGAATTAAAGGTTGATCTAAAATATTGGTTGAATAAGCTTGAACTTTACAAGAATAAAGTGAATGAATATGATTAGCAATATCTTCAGCACTTTCTCTTGCGAAAAAGACATCATCAATTCCTAAACATTCATAAAACCAACGAGTTTCTGATTCAATTAATGATTCGGGTATAAATCCCGTATTATCCAAAATATCTAATACTTGATCAAATTGATCTTTTTTACCCAGAAATGGTTTATCAATATAACCATGTTTCAAACTTTGAACTGATGAAGAATTAGAAATTGATCTACCTAATGATAAATTTTGCAATTGAGATTCATATGAAGTCATATTGCAGCAATTCTTTTATGTATTTCTCTTTACCAACTATGGACTTTTTTGCTTTTGCTATTGCTTTTGCTTTTGGCTTTTGCTTTTGATCTTATTTTAAAATTTTTCCACTTCAAAACTATTCAACCAACTGGATAATCTATTTCTATTTATATAATTTGCTAAATGTGAAAATTTTTGAGGGGCAAGTATATTTTCCTTTACGAAATTTGTGGATAGGGTCAGCTTCCCCTTTATGTGTATAGTCTTGTCTATATAAGAAGGGTGTTTTCCTCTGCACTCTTGTCTACCACCCTCGTTATCGGGATGCCAGATCCGGAAAAAAACAAATTTGAATCAAACGTTTCTGGAAAAAATCAGGAAGAATCTGCTGGCGCTAAAATCCACTCCAGTTAACACAGTTACTCAAACTACGGCAGATCCGTTGAAAGGTTGAATCTCTTTAATGGAATGATAAATAGAATGCTGTCAATGTAGAAAGCCTTGCAACACGACACAACGGGAGTAAGGAGTTAGAATTGCCCTTGGTATTGCAATTGGAATTGCCCTTGAAATTGCTTTTGAAATTGCAAAATTAACCGCTATGAAAGAAGAAGTAGTAGAAATTTAAAAATTATGATACCCTTCTTTTTTTGTTTTGTTGTTGTTCTACTTTGTTTGTCATTGTTTTATTTTTGGGCCCATTTTTATACAGGGCAATGATAAACGGCGCTAGACCAGATGTTTTTGGTTGCCAAAAATTGGGAAAGAGGGGTGGTGCACGGATGGAAGTCTCGGGAGTGATTTTCCGGGGTAATTACAAGCGAGCGTTCAAAGAGTATAATCCATCTAAAGGAGGTATACCAGGACTCAGGGTATGAATAATTTGTGAATGTATATGAATGTATATGAATGTATATATTGTAAATGGAATAACGGGTATGAATATGTATGAATAAACATTAGAGGGTATTTGGATAGAGAAAACATGACACAGAGGTTAACATTGTGTGGGGCATTTGCGGCATAATTTGCAACTACACAAATAGATAAATAGATAAATGGATAAATGGATAAATGGATAAATAGACAAAAAGAAGTAAGTCTACCAGCCATGGTCAAATAACATACTAACACTTTCACCATTATGAATTCTTCTAATGGCTTCAGCCAATATTCTTGAGACATCCAAGACTTCTAATTTATCACCTAATTGAGAAATATGATCTAATTGTGGAACTGAATTGGTAACAATTAATTTATCAATGGCACTTTTATTGATTCTATTGATGGCATCACCACTCATAATACCATGACTTACTAGAGCATAAACGTATTTAGCTCCTTGGTCTTTTAATAATTTAGCAGCTCTTGTAATTGTATAAGAAGTATCGATTAAATCATCAACCAATACACATACTTTATCTTTAACGTCCCCAACCAACATGGTGGTTGCAACCATTGTAGTTGTTGCAGCTGATGTAGCATTAGCATTGTTAATGTTATTAACGCTAGAACTACTAGACATTCCAATACTACCTCCACTTATAACGGTTAATGGACTTTTATTATTGGATGCACTAGCAGCAGTTGATGGAGGGTTTTTAGCTAATTTGGCTCTTCTTTCTTTATGAATTAATGCAAATGAACATCCTAATGCATCTGCTAATGAAGTTGCCCTTTTGGCTCCCCCACTATCAGGACTAACTATAACACAATCTTCATAATTTGGTATATAATCCATAATATAATGTTTTAATAATGGCTTCAGATATAAATTATCAACCGGTATATTGAAAAATCCTTGGAATTGTGCATCATGTAAATCCATGGTAATACATCTATCTGCTCCGGCAGTGGTTAATAAATTGGCTATAAGAGTACCATTTTGTGCAATCCATTGCTTATATCCACTTTCAGTCTTTCCATTAACATCAGTCTCTGCAATTGCTTGACTGGTTGGTCTACTTGCTATTGGTTGTTTTAATCCATTATTAGCATTATTAATTGCTGCTCGATTCAATAATTCATTATTACCAGCCCCACTACCTCCATAATTGATCGATAATGGTGGTGATACTAAATCATCATTCCTACTTAATGGTCTTGGGGTACTTGGTGCACTTTCAAAAGTATATTGCTCCTTTTTAGTACTTATTGATGGTGCTCCAGTTATTGAGGCTGCATGTGGAACATCTGGTTGACGTGAATATGGGAATAATGGTAATATAGCAGTTACTCGTTTGGCACTGGCTGTCTTACATGCAGCTATCATAATTAATAATTCAATAAAATTATCATTCACTTGTCCACATCCACTTTGAATTATAAATACATCCTTTTCTCTAACTGAATCTCGAATTTCAATACTAGTCTCTCCATTGCTAAATTTCTTCAGATCAACTATCCCTTGTTCAATAGTTAAATTTCGGCATATGGTTCGAGTTAAACTGGGATGTGAACTACCCCCTAACACTATTAGATCTCTCATGGTTTATGGTGATGTTTAGTAGTTTATCAAAGAAGCTTCAATGATTCAAGCTTGATGAGGACGAAAAAAAAAAAAAAAAAAATTAAAAAAAAAAATGAAGGAAAAAAAAAATCATTGCATGTTTCAGATCCGTACATCTTCTGCACTGGAAGAGCATGCACGTTTGTCGGGTGCAAAAATCACTACAGTCCATTTCTTCTATTTATTCATCAGTTAATGTATATTAATAACGAATATCGTAAGATCCTGCTTGGGTAGAATATTTCACCCATTTAACCGTTCTATAATTCAGTTTTTCTTGAACTTTTAAAAATTTAACCGTTAAACCAGAGCATGAAAACATATCCAATTTAAATTCCAACTTAATAGGTGGTCTATTCCAATTGATAATTCCATTATTATGAACACTATTGAAATCATCTTCCAGCATTGACGAATTAGCCCCGAAATCATTATGATTGTTTGATAATTCAACTTCACCAGTGAAGATATGCTCTTGTTCTCCAAAAAATTTATTAAATTTCCAAATAAACAAATTTTCTTCTGGGTGAAATTTAGATTTCCCCAGTGAGTTTGTTGCCATTGATTTAATGACCCCTTTAGGTGTTGGAATCTTAATTTGAACATTGGTGGCTGGTAATCTGGCAGGAAATACGGATTTAATTCTTATTTTATAATGTAATTTCAGTCTACCAATTTCTTGAATTTGAGGATATACTTTAAATGGTAAATTAATATTCAGTAAACAATGATATGACATAAGTTGAAAATCCCCATCTGGAGGAATGAATTGAATTACTCTTTCTAAATCAAACTTGGTTAAATCAACACACTGATGGAATTTACTATCTTCCAATGTAACTTCATCATTATTTCTATCAGTAGTTGTATATGCATATGCAGCACTTTCTTGGTTTTCTGGACTTTTCAGATGGAGTAGCATGCTATCATCACTTAATCCAAACCTACATTCTGGCATTCCTGATAAATGGGTCTTCATTTGAATAGCACCATCGACATAGACTCTCAAAGTTTCCGATTGAGCATTCATTAAAACATTTATATGTTCTTCAACATTTAAAAAAATCTCATTTCTTCTATATTTAATACCCGGGTTTCTCCAAGTTACATTAGATCCACTTAATTTACTCGATTTATTGGACGCAGGTTTATCATTATTACTGTTATTACTTCTTGATAATCTATTATTAGCAATTTTGAATACATTATCACTTGCAGGTATCGAGGTAATCATATTTTTCAAATAGTTAATCTCAAGATTAGTTGGATATCCAAATTCTATAACTTCATCCAACAATTCATATATCAAATTAAAATTATTTGTTATTAGTTCATTTGTTAACTGCTTCTTTACAGTTAATTGTGAATCATTTCCATATCCAATTAACATGTTTTTCAACAAATTCTCTAAGTTATATAAAAATTCCAATACAATAGAACAATCTTGATTTGATCTTGTAACTGCACATATCCAAAGTAATCCCGATTTGATATAAATAAATGAGGTTGATCCTAATGTTAAGACTGGTGATCGAACATCTCTCCCATCACTATCTCCGGACGAGCTGTTTTTGGAATTGGTCGTAATCACTTGAATTCTAAATACATCCGATATATTTCTTTTGATCCCTTCCTTATATAATTTGGATATTAATATATCACCTTTAGCATCAAATATGAAAAGTGCGGTGATCATACTCAAATTGTATATTAATCTCTCTGTTTTCTTTGTTCAAGGTACAATTGGACGATAGCTTCCCAAGTATTATTTAATTGATTGCAACTGTTTCTAATTAATAGTATACCTAATTAATAGTATATCTAATTAATAGTGTATCTAATTCATAAAAGGTGAAATTACCTCGTTTGATATTTAAGTATCGCTGATCTGAGACTTCTATTTTTTAGGAGAAAAATTTTGGCGTGTCCCCTTTCTTTTATTTTTCGTCTGGAAGCTCTCCAGTCGTGTAGAAGTTGCAAAATACCATATATGTATATAAATCTATATATAAACTATTGAATCTATAAATTGAATTCACTATCTCATACCAGCCGTTTGAGCCGCCATCTTTCTGTTGTGGACAGTTTTACGGTTATGGTTGGCACGTCTGGCTTTATTCTGTTCATTTCTAGCATTATCCCTTTTAGATTTATTCTTATCATTGGAATTTGATTCTTTAGAATTGTCATCCTTTTCTGGTTTTGGTGATTCCGACTTACCAAGGTTAAGATTCTCAATCGATGGCATTTGGGGACCACGGTTTGGATTACCACCTCCGAAAAGGAAATACTCTTCGAGGAGCTTGTATCTCTTGGGAGATTTATGTAACATCCTTAACCAACCTTCAATCTGTTCGTCGGACCAGCCAGTAGACTTTTTCATGGTTTGGCGTAAACTAGATTTTCTTGCAGTTTTACTGAATGATTCATCACCCTTTGTCTTGTACATGCTAAACAAATATCTTTCAATCACTTCTAGTTTGCTCTCTGTTCTAGGTGGCGGTGTATCATCTTTCCTGGAAGGTGAGCTTTCATCGTCGTCATCAACAAGCACCTTGAATCGAGAACTGGTTGCACCTTTCTTCCCGCCCCTTGCGTTTGGATCGTCAACGGCAGTACCACTGGTCTTCTCCTGTTCGTCGTATGTATCATCTGGTTCGTCTTCATCTTCCTCATACATGAGTCTCAATGCAGCAGAGAGAGTCTTTTTCTTTAAATCCTCCGGATTCGTTTCATCTTTGTTGATTGGCTTTTTACCTTGAATTATTGCATTATTATCAAAATCTTTGAAACGATCCTGTGCCTTCTTCAATTCATTGGCAACTCTTCTTTGAGAATCTTTGTTGTATTCGGGTAATTTCTTCTGCTTGGGTTCATATTCCTTGATAGTCGAAATCATGTCTGGATTTTCGAGAAGTAAATTAGTAACATGCTCAACGTCTCCATTGTTTTCTTTCAAAATACTAATTGCCTGTTTCTCAGTCAATTGGGGGAAAAGATCTTGTAATAAACTTATATGATCTGGACTTACCTCATCAGAATCGTTTTCCTCGGTTTCATTTTCAAACTCGCTCCCAACAAAAGTTAATTTTCGTAAAAATGGTAGTCTCTCTTCAAGTCCCGGATTGAGATCATTATAAGAATCCGAAATTATTACTGTGCTTAGTAATGGCGATAATACCAATGCCTTGACATGGTTAATACCTAAACCGGTTACTAAATTTGCCACTTTAGCAGTAGATAAGGAAATTATTGAGACTATCATAATTTTTTCAACTATTTTGGCATGAACACCTCTTCCATTGACATAAAGCTTCTCTAACATTTCAACAAACGCAGAGTTGACAAACTTCTCTGCAAAATTCAAAGAGCTGCTCAGACTCTTATTGATGCTTTTCGTCTTTGGGTTATGAGATGTGGAGCCTGATACATTAAAGGTCTTGGTCTTCCCTCCAGCACTAGTATGTTGACCGAGCAAATAAGACAACGTGGTTAAGTCAGCTTGCTTGAATTGACCGCTGCTAATATATTGCTCCAAATATTTGTGGACTGAGCTGATCGAACTAATATTACCTGACTTTTTATTATCATTGTACTTTGATTTCAAAGTTCCATCCACTAATCCTCGAACTGTGGTGGCATTGCTCTTAGCATAAATGGTTATGAAATGCCAAACTGATTCTCCAGGCAAGTTGAGTTTAACTATACTGTAAGATTTAATCAACTGAAAGACATAAGCTCTTAAGATTGTAGTGTTGGTAGTAATATCAGGATTGATTGCTCCTAACGAAAAAATTTTGTTGGTTTCCTCCGATGTTTCAAACAAAAACACTTTCAAGAAGAGTTGTAACTGTTGCTGTGATTTCACATTGAGCCTCCTTACTTGGGATTCGGGACTTATCAAAAATTTGAATAAGTTAATATAAGCTTCAAGCAAATGTACCCAAATGACTGGATCTTTATCTATCAAAGAAGATCTTAGTTTGAATGGTGGGTAATGCGGTATCGGTATATAAATCAGGTTCTCGTCTATTTGAACAGACGGTGACGGGGAAGACATGATCAATTTATCTGATCCTATAAGATATTTTCTAATATCTGCTTCTTATCCTAGTCTTGATTTTTTCACTTCGATATTATGAATCATAATTTACGATACTTTTTTTCTTTTTTTTTTGTGAGGTACACTTAAATGTATTATTGGATGCAAATATTAATTACTTAAAATACAAACTAGAAAATGCAGAAATATTAAAAAGAGAAGGTAATGCTATCCAACTCTGGGACCACCAATAGAGTTTCAAGACCATTTTTGACGCTGAAGTCCATTGATATGTCTTTCTTGGAACTCGAATCAATGGTTTTGATACTGATTTTGGGTAATAGTAATTTTCCCACATTAAGTGGAATTAAAATTAATTCAAAATTGTTTTCGTTAACAATTTTTGAGTGATCAATATCAAAGGATTGCTTTTTTAATCCCGAAATTAACCAATTTTCGTCATTTTGAATAGTAATTTGAAAAGAGTCCTTATCATTTTTATCGACTTTAATAGATGATTTATGGGGAGACGATTCAGCAAGAATTGATAAGTCCTGTGTATCTTCACTGATCGAGGCTTCATTTTCATTAGACCCTTGTGCCTTGGCGGGACCTTTGGTTGACCATCTTGAAGTGGATTCGACGTTCAATTTAACTAGAATTGGTTCACCCACTATGTATTGTGGTTTCTTTTCATAAGCAAAATCGACAATTTGAAGGATTGACAACACGGGAACCGGAACTGATATAAGAAGTTCTCTTTGTGTGAATTCTACCTCTGGTATTAATGATTTGCTTAATTCCTTAGAATCAGAAAATAAAGAATTGAAAAATTCTTTAAATAGATTCCTCGCCCTCAAACTATCGATATGCTGGTTAGTAATTTTGTCTGCAAGTAACCCAATTTCATAATTATTGACCAACTTAAAAGTCGAAAAGATGGCATAGCGATTTAAGTCAAAATTTAAGTGCCCGAAAACTTGATTCTTGAAAAGGAACCAATAATTAAGTAAGTCATTTTTCTTGAGAAAATCGAGTACATATTCTTCCAAAATCGAGAGGCATTCATCTTGAAGATTGGAGTAGCTGACAGAAAGGTCTAAAGTATCCAAGTTACCGATAGTGTAACCTATTTTTGGAATTATCTTGTAGAAAAATGATGCTGGTTGCTCACCGAAAGTGACATATGACCTATCTCCGGTTAAAGCAGGAGGCTTCTTAATCTCATAATTCTCGTTGGGGGTCTTTAGGTCATTGGATAAAACCCTAATTGGAAGTTTTGCATTAGATGTTCCAACTTGAAATTTGGAAAATACAAAATCCGACTTAAAAATATCTTGAACAGAGACTGATATGGTCAAAGTCTTATCCACATTCTGGCTGATGACATGTTGGAATTCCTCTCCATCGACAACATAAAGTACTTTGGCTTTCAATTTGATGATGTGATCCTCACTCAGGTGCGAATAAGGAATCTCAAAGCTATGCATTGCATTGGCATCCAATTTCTCCAAAGCAAATTCAGTTTCGTCTATCTTGAGTCCTGCAGAAATAGGCGTTATGAATACCCTCATGTTTTCAATGGATGTTTCGCCATTTGAAACTGTCAAAACTACACTGGATTTACCCAATTGGATTTGAAGAGGGACCAAAAATTCACAGCGAAATTTTTTCAAGTTTTGGTACATGATAAACTCTTGAGTAATTCCTTTTTCATTTTTACCTACTGATGAATGAGGAGGTCCTCCAATAACTGAATCAGTTAAGATAGAATTTTTTGAATGCCTAATAACAGTAGTATTATTTTCGACAGATATTTCATCATCCTCACTATCTGATTCAGTAAGATTTCGAACAAGATGTAGTTTATCGTTAACTTTAATAGCAAGGTTAGCCAAATTGAAAACCCCAGTCTGAAAGTCAGTCGTGTAAACCTCCACCACATTCTTTAGAGCCTGAGTTAAGTTCAAATCGTTTGCATTGAAAACTAGTTCATTGACATTTAAAGTTTCTTCTTCTTGGAGCGACGAAACCAAGGTTAATTCAAGTGACGCAAAATGAAAATCAATACCAAATAGATTATCGATTTCTACCTCTATATAGCTTTTGTCTGTGTTCTTTTTGTCGGGCTTTATGTAAGGCAATACTTTAATATCAAATAGCTGGCTTATAGGAAATTTGTAAGTATGATCCAAAGTCGAGGAATATTCAACAATTTTATCAAACAACGATACGATTTGATCATGTTTTTTGGTCATTCCGTAATTATTAATGCCAACCTTATTGTTATCTTTGTATGTTAGATTGCTGAATAATTTGAGGCAAGTTGTTAATATATGTGATTTATTATTATTTTGAGTCCTTTCAATACACTCCAAATAAATTTCTAGTAAAATTCCTCCCATGAAGTTCCAGCCATTTTGAATGAAAAATTCATATGAATCTTGCAAAATATTCAATGCCTCCGAATAGTTTCCACGTTTGTAATTCAAGATAGCCAAATCAATACTCAAAATATCAATAGTTTTCGATCTTTCAGCTGTAACAAAATCTTGTATGATTGCTTCCGTGAGTCTTTCAAAATAATCGTGGTATGTTGTTTCATTGTCAAGGATTGTGATTAGTGGCTTGAATGATAAATTGACTTCTGGTTTTTTCTCTTCGTCATTTAATGAAATATTTTGAAGAACTTCAGTAAGTAGAAACCCCTTCTTTTCAGCTAATTTTGATAAAAGATGTCTTTGTAATAAACGAAGTTCACCTTTGAATTCATAGATTTCATTCAAATGATAAGTTTGGTTACTTTCAGAATTATTTTTATTATTGACTTCAATTAGTTTATCACAAATGGGTAAATTTAGATAGTTATCAACAATAATGTAGGACCATTCTTCCAAGTTTTGATCAGGGAACATGAGACTAAGGTCATTCAAAAAATAAATAACATTTTGAAATGAATTGGATATGAAAAGAGATGCAATTGAAATACTTGTAGCAAAGTTAGCTAAAGATTGTAACAATATGGATTTATTTATGAATAATAAAACTTTTACTTCAAGTACATTAATTGGCTCAGTTTCATGGTTGAAAAGTTTGTGCTTCAATTTTTTCAAATCGAAAGAAGATTCAAAAACATAGTTTTCGAAATCTTTTGGCACAGGGATTAAAGAAGTTTCAAATTTTTCAGGAAATTTAGTTTGGAGATGAGATAGGTCCGTTGACAATTCATTATAGATATCGAATGATTCTTGTAAAAGTCTCATATCGTTGAGCAAATTAGCCAATTCTAACTTCATTGTAAACTTTGGAATATCGAGGTCAACTGTGCCTTTCTTAATGTCGTGTTGCATAATTTCATCATTAAAAGTTTGATATCGCCTATTGAATGATTTTAATAGTAAAGCTTTCAATTTGGCAATAATATCATTATAAGCTTCTAGTTTTTGAATGTCATTGTCATAATTCTCCTTTAACTTGAAAAAATGTTCATTTTCTAAGTCAGGATCTTCATCAATGAGTGAAGCTGGTAATTCTTTACCATCCATTCCAAAATCTGATTTTAATTTGTCAAATGCTGATGTCTTTATTATGGTGGAATTCTTATCTTTCCCGGTTGCAGGTATGAATAGTATAATGGCCCACTCAAGACCCGAATCTTCAACTAGTTTATTTAACCACGCTTTAATCAAGGGCCTCACTTGAGATCTGTAAATATCAATATTTTCAATCCTTATAAACATCAACCTTATGTAAACCCCGTCATTATCAACTTCTTGAGTGACTGATTTGGGCACTTCTTCAACTAATTGCACTGGAAGAAGCGGAATAGATTTCAAAGGTTTAAGGGGATGATACTTCCAATGAAGATTCGTCAATGGAAATTTGGTTTCGAAATCTTCTTTGATCGTCAGATATATATCAAACGGATTATAGTACCCTACCTTGATAGGGTTTCTTAGATTAAAATCAGTCAATTCCATTTTGAGGTTACTCTTTCATCTGAAGCCTTACGCAAACCTTGTTTCTTCAACCTGATCCCTCCAATTGACTGCTTGTTCTCTGCTTATAACTTTTTGCAGAGTGATTTTCGAAGCTTTGATCTGAGAATGAAAACAGAAAGAGCGCGTGTTATGTTGGTGTTCGGGTTTTTGGTGCACTTCTCAAAAAAAAAAAATTCTCAGAAAAAAATTTACTCAAGAATTTACTCTAAAAAAATTCACTCTTATGATCTATTGCTTGAACCAGCTGCCATATTTCCAGCTCAAAATTTCTAGATATAAGAGGAGTAGGTAAAAAAAGCAAAAAAAATGCGCAAACCCGGAATCGAACCGGGGGCCCAACGATGGCAACGTTGGATTTTACCACTAAACCATTTGCGCTCTCCGCGACGGGGAATTGAACCCCGGTCTACCATGCGACAAACGGTAATTCTAGCCACTAAACTATCACGGATATTTCGTGTCAAATGTTAAAAATTGGGCACTAAGTCGGAGATTGGTGTCTAGTAATTAAAATGTTGTTACTGGAAATTTTTCATGCTATGAGCTCATTGGAGGGATGCATTTACTCTTTCAGCTTCTAGTATCATACCCCAGTCTTTTTTGGTGTCATTCTTCTTCGACAGCAAATTTACAAAGAAAAAAAAAGTGGCCATTCTTCCTGAAAAATCCTGAATTCTCTCTACACAGGGGGGAGGGCTTTCTGACTATTTGACCTGTTGAATTTTTTTAAATACTTTGATATTTATATTTCAAAAGGATGTCCTAGCTTGCTAAAAAAAAGTCCTTACGATCTTTCCATTTTAGGGTCCCTAATTCCTTAGGAATTATCCTATTATTCACTTTCTTCAACCTTGAGGTTTTTTCAGTCTTCTTAGTCTATTTCCTCATTCTCTTAGGTATATATTAATCTATAGACATTAAATATATATTCTTGTTAGTAAAAAAAAAAAAATAGGGTTTTCTGATTTAAATCTTTTCCTGAGCTAATAAAGTAAATACATTTGCTTCTCTGGGTGGAAAATAAGTATAAATTGCTGATCGAAGCTGACTGTCTAATTGTTACATTTTTATCTGGTGGTGATGGTCCCATTGATTCTGACTCATTTTCAACGTGTATTTATATCATAAGAAAGATTTGCTATTGTATTCCAACGTATCGGCAGGCTTGGTTTTTTAGGAATGATCTCAAATATCTCTGACGGAATGAGCTAATGTATTTATTGTAATACTAAATTTCTTCCTTCACCCCTGTATCTTCATTAAATGTTTCCAGTATATTAATGTATGCTCCGACAAGCCAGTGCTCATCGAAAACATGATATTGATATTCATCCTAAGGATTCTTTGAAATCTCGACAAGGCCCTAACAGCAATTAAGAAGAAGTTTTCGATTTTTATACTGCCAGTAATTTTTCGGAAAATTGGGAATAGATTCTTAACGATTGCCCTCTAGTTGAATGTCAAAACTGCTATGGCTTAACAGTGAAATGAGCAAAAGTCTTTTCCGAGATGAAACTCTTTGAGTCTCAACCCTACTATT
Organism: Hyphopichia khmerensis; assembly: GCA_030569195.1. Taxonomy (NCBI): domain Eukaryota; kingdom Fungi; phylum Ascomycota; class Pichiomycetes; order Serinales; family Debaryomycetaceae; genus Hyphopichia; species Hyphopichia khmerensis. Next base: position 14,116 of record JAJMKE010000011.1, on the reverse strand, counting down.
GCAATCATTGAATATTAAAGACTCACCTCTCTCAAAAAATGTTGGAAGTTATTTTTTTTTTCTTGCTCTACAGGTACCATCTTCCGCTTCTATATATCTTTAAGCTGAATCGAAAGGTAAGTAGAGAAAAATATATGAATCAATAACAAAAGTTTTGAACAAGAGAGTTTTAGTGAATAGCATTGAGCCTTTCTCAGCGGGGCTTATTTTGAGAGCTTCAAAATCGCTTTATTTAAAAAATCCTTAGTTTTAATACCGGACTGGAAGTGCGTAATTGAGAGTGGCCATATCATCACTGGAGATAAGCATCCCTTTCATAAGCACAATCAAGCTGAAAAAAACGATTTTTTTGTTGATAGCCACTCATAACTTCTACGTTGTAGTTATGCCAGTTTAAGATATGATTATTTATCGGAGGAAGAGTCTAGATCTTATCCAAGTAAGCCTAATAATTTACAATTTCAGAATTTACAATTTCAGTGTACCGTCGAGCTTCTCTGCTTCTCGTGAGACTTGATGAACCAATAAAAAAGATGTTCAAATTCACACTTCACCAAGTACATCTCTATCGATTATACTCAATAAAGCGAATCCCATGATCCCATCTCACCTTCCCATATCACTGCACTTCATTGGCCAGCGGAGCATTTAAGAAATTTGAGATTTTTTTAGTTGCAAAAAAATTTTACTTTCGCCTGAGAAACTCATCCCAACACAAAAATAAAATTCATTGCAGCTTCTTAACCTGGACATATTAAATATGCAAAAATAAATTGAAAAAAAGAAGAGTCTACAGCACGATGGTTTCCATTATGGTCTCCCACTAACGTACTCAGCATCGCTCTCAGCAGCTTAATAATTATTGATCGGACGGGTAATCATGCTTTATGCTGGATATGGCCGTAGACGTCAAATTTCATTTTTGGTTTTATACACTCAGTACTTTATTATTTTATTTTGCTAGTTTGGCCGTTTTCAAAACTTTTTTTTTCACCTTTTGGTTGATTCTCTCTTCTTGCTGTCTTTTTAAATATGGTTGTGTGTGCTTTAAGTTTGTTAAAAACCATATTGAAAAGAAAAAATACAACTTTTTCTTTGCTTGATAAAAAAAAAATCAAGAACTTTTTTTAAAATGATAGATATTAAATGAATAAAGTAAGGAGATTAATCTCTTCAACTTGGCTTTATTTGAGGGCCCGAGAAAACTAATTTGGTATTTGAAACGCAGCTTCTAGTCTTGCCCGAATCAACTGCAAATTCTTTTTTTTTTGGCAACTTATTCTCTATTTCAAATAATTATCTGGTTTGTCCTGAAACAATATCTTCCGGGGTAGAAGTAGTCATTATTTTAATCTAACTTTCTAAATTGGCAAAATAGAGATATATTAATAAATGTAATAATCCAATAAGCATTTGACTGGCCGGAAATTGATTAACGAAATGCCAACTGTTCTACGAAATCGTTCTTCTAAGTATATTGAACTAATATCAACTCCAAACTTTAATTTAAGGTAGATTTTTACTTGATTTCATGCTATTATCTAAAATTTTCCTTGAATTCTTAAAGGCATATGTTTAGTATATCTCCGTAAGTAAGTAGTTAGAAGATTCCAAAAGATCAAAATAGAATGATGAGGTTCTGCGAGTCAATGAAGGTACTTCAATGCCTTATTCTATAATCATGGAGTCTTTTACCGTAATCACATCCATTCCTAAACATTCACTGCTTTTAAAATATCCAAGATATCACGAACATTCTCCCAAATAGTCCAAACAGTTTGCTTCAAGTACATTATCTCACCAAAGCTTATACAAATTATATCAAGAAGAACTTAAGGAATCAAATTGGGTTAACACTTTAACTTTTCAGCTCAGTAGTAGCAAAATCTATTATTTAGTAATGTTTTTGAAATTTTGTACAAAATCTTCAAATTTTACCAAATACTTGGGGAATTTTGATCGAAACAATCAAAAATTGAGATATTTTTTTAAAAAAAGACTTCTTTCATATTTCAATCCATCATAGTGAAAGGAAGCTTTCCATTAAACTTGAAGCTTTTATACTTTGAAATTACTAGATGAAGAAATTTTGGAACCAATACATTTTCAACATCAATAATGTCTAGGTCTTTCATGGCGCAAAATTCTTAATGGACCACTAGAATGGGAGAAGTAGACCAAGCTTCAAGAAGTTCAAAAAAACGTTACTCTCAAGCTCACCTGCTGAGCTGGATACTGGCTCTACTATCCTGTTAACTTTTCTTTATTGGCTGTAAAGATGGCCCTTCCCTTTTTGGAACATACTCACATACAAAAGAGAAAAAAAAAAAAAAGCCGAAAAAAATATTAAAGACTGAAAAAATCGAGAAATTGAAAATCGTTTAGTAGTTATTAATCATACATTCCGATTCTGTTCGTATTCACCGAGCTATACGATATATATTGAACTACAATCAATAGAATCTTTGTCGCTATCGAAATCGCAAGTTAGAAGAGGTCAAAGATGCAGATTGCTAAAGTTTTAGTCGGATTAGCTACATTTAGTTTGGTCGACTACGTTTCCGCCACACCTTCCTTCTTCCAAGAAGCTAACCAAAATCAAGTCGTCCTCGGTCAATTGGACAAGCATTACACACTTAATGATAATTTGGTAAGTTCATCCAGTGAGTTTGAAAATCTTACTGATTTTAAAGTGGACGACTTTTCTTTATTATCTTTACACAAACAATTAGTTGAAATATCATCGATAACTTTGAATGAATATTCAGTTGCAAGCTTTTTGAAAAACTTTTTAGAAGAAGCAGGCTTGACTGTGGAATTGCAGCAAGTGAACCCTGGTGAGAAAGATGCTAAACCTAGATATAATATATATGCTTATTTAGGTGACACTAGAAATACAAACCTTTTGATCACTTCTCATATAGATACCGTTCCTCCATTTATTCCTTATCATATCGAAGGCACGAGGATTTACGGTAGAGGTTCTTCAGATGCCAAAGGCTCCGTTGCATCCCAAATACTTGCATACTTATCATTGGTGAGATCAGGAGATTTGAAAGAAGGTGACGCTTCTTTATTATTTGTAGTAGGTGAAGAAACTGGTGGTGCTGGTATGGATAAAGTTGATCAACTTAATATCAATTGGACTTCTGCCATTTTTGGAGAACCAACAGAAAATAAATTAGGTGTTGGTCACAAAGGTGTCTATGGGATTGATTTATTTGCCCACGGTAAAGCTTCACACAGTGGATACCCCCATTTAGGAATTTCAGCTTCGGAAATTTTATTACCAATTTTATCAGAAATTCAAAATTTGAAATTACCCGAAAACGATTTGTTAGGACCTTCAACCATAAATATCGGTAAAGTGAATATTGGAGTCGCAATCAATGTTCTTCCAGAAAATGGAACCGCAAGCGTTCTCATAAGAGTAGCAGACGATCTTGAGAAGATTGATGAAGAAGTAAAGAAAATTTTTGAAAACGTTGAGCACTTAACTTATCAACAAATTTCTTCTAGTGGTCCAACTTTCTTGGATTATAAAGTTCCTGGGTTTGATTCAATAGTTTTAGCATATGGTACTGATGTCCCTCGCTTGAAGGTTCCCCTTAAAAGAAGATACCTATATGGACCAGGAAGTATTTTGGTAGCTCATGCCCCTAATGAATTCGTTGAAAATCAAAGTTTGCTCGATGCAATTGATGGTTATACACAATTGATACAACATGAGTTGAAAATTCAAAACTAGTTACAGCTTTTCGTAATCAATGTTATATGCAATTTAGCAGGTAGGAAGATATGTAAAATAATACTCCGTAGAAAAATGCTATAAGTTCTAAACTTTCGAATGAAATAAAAATATGCAGCAAAGTCTGCAAAAAAAAAGATAACGACAACTGCAGGACTCGAACCTGCGCGGGCAAAGCCCAAAAGATTTCTAATCTTTCTCCTTAACCACTCGGACAAATTGCCTAATTCTGAACAAAAATTCTACACGGTTTGACAGACCCATAAATTTAGAGAAAAAGAATTTCAACAAAAATCGGCGATTTTTGAGTTTTATCAAAATGAGACCATGGTCGCAATTTAATAGAGGAAATCTTTCAAAATTTTGTATTAAAGAGGTAAAAAAATATTTTGTGTAAAAGGAAAAAGGCTTTTTTTTTTTTTTTTTTTTAAAAAAAATAGAAGAATATACAATTCATGACTGAATATTGATATACAAATATTTAATTATGGAAACAAGGTGGTGTTAAGTTTATTGAGAGGCTTTTAGCCAAGGATGTATTGTGAACTTGTACAAAGTTTTGAGACCCCTAACTAGGTAATCATCAGTAATTCAGTATTTTCAAAAGAAGCAAGGGCACCAAGTTGAAAGCTCAGCAGACATGCACAATTAAAACCCAAATTGGAGTAGTTTTCTTTAGAACCTATAATTATAACTTTAAGAACTTGCCTCAAATTTCTTCAACTTTCTCTTTTTCTTATAACTCCTCTTTTCCAGGAGAATAAAATGTTCAGATAAATAAACTTTTCACACATTGAGTAGGAAGTCGTTGAAAAGCTCTTGGATGGAATGGTATCATACCGGACCAAAGTCTTTACTGAGAAATTTTAAATATTCTGTCTTGTAAACACCGTTTCTTTGAATTAGTACATGTATTTTCATTCTTCTCCGCGGTAAACAAAATCTGATATATTTTAAAATTCGAAATTTGTCTTTCTAAGTCAAGGATGATTAATTAATATTCATTCCAGAAAGGATGGAGATGTCAGATAGTTTTCTTGGGATAAGTTTGCAAATAAGTTTTCCACTGGTAAGATGGCTCGCTTCTCGTATCATATCAAGTTACACCATAGTGATACATTTGATAGATCTCTACACAACTTGCTGTAAGTGATATATCAATAATCACAGTTCTCAAAGGTTTTTTACAAACTCATCGAGTGGTCTAAAGTATACTATATCCACCCGAATGAGAAATTGAAAGTAAGTTGCAAAATGCGACACTTTTTTGTGGACGCTCCAAGACTTACTTGAAGAGCTGGACCTAAAAGGAGTATTCAAAATGATAGTGTGAAAGTAGTCAATAAGTACAAACAAAGCTGATGGTGGTTAAACTAGAGTTGACTTAAAAAAATGAGTAAAATATTTCCGGATAAGGTAAAAGCTTAGTCGAGAAGACTTCAATAAAGCACAAATTGTTTTGCCGAGTTTTCATTGTAATCTTTCTTTGCTCAAAAGTACGAAAGCTACAGATTTTAATTTCATAGACACATTAGTTTATTTCGTTTAGTATACATAAGTTGCCAATCATTAATTGTTTTAAAAATTTTTCGTTGTATTTGCCTTTTGTGTGAAGTAGTACTAAGACCGTCACATACGGCTGCGAAACATCAAAGGGGATTTTTATCAAAATTCAATTTTTCGAAATCATCATCAGCAATCCAGGAGGAAACTTCTTGAGGGTTATCAGCAATCAAGTTATCATTATTGAAATTAGCCCAATGAAATTTCCCACAATCTTTATTTTGATATTTATTTTCACAACTCCAAAAATATTTACCTCTATTACTTAAAGTTTTATAACTTCTTCTTAAGGTCATTGTTAATTTGCAATTACAAATTGGTAATTTATTTAAAAAATTTGGAGGATAATATCTAAAAGTTAGATTATACCTTGAAGTACCTAAAGTAGGATGTAATTGTAAAGGTTTATTCATTGATTGAACACAATGTTTAAATTCTTCTTGACAACCAGGTTTCATTATTAATAAAGAATTATTAGGTAAAGGAATTTGATAAATTGTTTTATCGGTATAATTTTTTCTTAATCTAAAATATCTAGTCAGACCCAATGATAAGGAAGCAATGATATTATGAGGACCTATATGAGATAATCTATCAGAATGCCAATCCAAATTATTTGAATTATTTGAATAATAATTTATAATACAAGCATTTGAATCATAAATTGGTTGTTGAAAAGGTAATTTTTCAAAATTTGATAATAATTTATCATTAATGAATTCATTAATTAAATTTGAAATTAATAATAAATTAGAATCAAATTTATTTGTTTCTTTTGAAACTTTTAACCCATTATAAATTATTGGAATTTTAACATCCAGTTTATATAATAATAAAGAAGAATGATTTGAAATACATTTTTGTTCAAAAAGAAAAAATTCATTTGGTTTTGTTTTATGTTTAATTGATTCTAAATAATCAATTAAATCATTTAATAAATTTTTTTCTAAAAAATTTCGATGTAAATATACATATTTCCCCAAAGTTTGATCAATTTGATCAGGTGTATTAAGAGTAATCACTTTTTTCTTTAAAATTGGTTTAGATGAATGACTTTCATTCTTTACCAAACTTTTAATCGATGTTTGATAAAGTGAACCAGCCTTTTCGGTTGTTTTCCCATTAATAAGTAGCTTAGTTTGATCCACCGATCCATTACAAGATTCCAACACTTCTTTTAAAACCACCTGGTCAAAAGAAGGAAAATACAACTGAAGAAGCTCCAACTTATCATTCAAAAGTGGATCAGTCTCTATATCGTAGCCCATTTATCCCCCCCAATTGAACAACGGTTGACGGCAAAAAAAAACAATTGATTGGGAGAGATGGGTACAAAAATGTCGCAACCGTTTCCCATCAGTTCCCGTTTAAAAATTACGAATCACGCGACATTACACGACATTTACCGCGCGACATAACCGAGCAGACAATACGCGACACGCGACATTTTCTCGGATTAAAAAAAACGCACTAAAAAAAAAAAAGGCACCAAAAAAGGGCACAAAATGGTTCTTTTGAGTTAATTCTAGATTCCCTTATTGGGACTTCTTTTTTTTTTGCTTTTTTTTTTTTGTTTTGTTAGTGGTTTTTTTTCTTTTTGTTGCAGAGATGAGATAGCCATACTATTTCTTTTTCAGCAAGAACAATACGGTTTACAAATTTGACTAAAGCAAAGCAACTTAATAAATAGGTTAAAATACTATAAATAAGATTCTTGTAGGAGAACTGAAATAGACTGAGCCTCAACTAGAAATTACTTGCAGCGAAATAGAGAGAAAAAGAAAAAAATTTATAGGAAAGGACGGGAGAGGAAGGGGTCGTTATCTTAGCAAATGGTGTCACAATCAGCAATTGGACACAATAGAACAAGCCTTACGTTGATAATGTTTAAACTTTGAAATTGACCAAACAGAGAATACGTGAGAGGAGACTTGCAAGAATACATGAGAGGAGACTTGTAAAAGCAACTATTGAAAAGTACAGTTAACTAGATCAAACGGTAGTCAATACAATACACTTACAACTAAAACAGATCAATGAAAAAGACGTGAATAGACATATGAAAATAATATGTATAGATATTTTCTTTTCTTTTATTTTTTTTTTTGTTTTTGCTGTGTTTTTGCTGTATTTTTGTTTCAGTAACTCTTTTGACATATACCTATACTGTAAAAGGGCCTAATTTTGAATGAAATTAACTAGATTGTTCTCTGAGATATGTAAATCAATTGTTAGAAATACTTTATTAACACGGTCTTATTTATTTGTTTTTTTCTTTTGCGTTGAAATGGAAAATACTTTGTGGTATTAAAGTATCAAAAATTTTCATACCAATTGATTGATTAAAACCATCAAAGATTTTCTTTTTTCGTTTCTTTTTCTTCTTGCTTTCTTTTATCCCTTTTATTTATTCAATTTAAATAGAAATTGGTTTCTTCTTCATTAAGGATTTATTACCTTATCAATAATCTAATTAAAAAATGTCCGGCGTAGCACCTCCAGAATTTGAAGTCACTCAACCAACTCCTCAAAAGGAACCAAAGGAATTTCTTAGTGCAAAAGATGTCGAGAATCAAGGTACCCTTAATGAAGAAGAAGGTAATAATGATGATACTATAACCAAACAACCAACCAGTGCAGAAGAACCAAAATTACCAACTGCCTCAGATAATAAGGATGATGAAAATGATAAAAGCAATAATAATCTTCAAGAACCTTCAAAAGAACGTTCTTCTAATGATGATACTCTGAGTGATGATCGTTCCTCTATTAGTTATGCAAATAGTGGTTATCAAAGAGATTCAAATGATTGTACTGAATTCTGTATTGAATTCATGACTTGTTTCGGTTTATTGGCTGCTTGTTGTCCAAATGATGGTGAAGGTTGTCTTACTAATGCTGCCACCATCTGTGGTAACGTCTTGGTTGCTTGTTGTAAATGTTAATCCCCTAGTTTATATTATTGTCATTTATATTCAGCCTCTTGAATATCTACTTCTTTACCTTTGTTGCTCTGTTCAACAAGGTACCTTAAAAAAGAAAAAGAGCTCCATTTATTATAGTGGTCTCGTTAACTTAATCTTTAATTACTAATATTCACTTCTCTGTACACTAATTCCTAATTCTTATGTCTACGAATAATATACATATAATGTTTTATCATTACTTGATTGTTTTATCTAATATCTGTTGTAGTTTGCAAGCCTTTGAAAAGTTTTCCCTAGTTATTAAAGGCGTTTTGATACTGCACCCAAAGCCTTTAAACCGCACAGGACAAACGATTTTTCTGTGAGCGCAGAACAAACCCCCAAAAACAAACGAAAAAAGAAAAAAAAAAAGAGAGGCTGCTGCACAAACAGCATCGACTGACTGCAAAAAGTGTATCAAAGATGGAAAAACCCAATAGAGCAGTGTCGTACAACCATCATGTGGATATGAAGCGAGTGAAAAGACCTGAAAATAAAGTTACCAGACTGCAATCGGTTTCAACTAGTTTTTATCCCTTCCAATGGTTGAATAAAACGGATTCCAAATTGGATCCCTATAATCTGAATCGAGCAGTTAGCGAAAGTGAAGGGTTGAATAGGTATAATAAACAAGATTCACCTTCTGAATTCAGTGGATCATTTGTACCCATTTTGCCTAGTCAAAAGGGGGTCGACTCAAGTCCTCTGAATAAAGATAGTGCAAACACTCAAAGTATCTTTAATGAAACTCTACTCTCAGCATCAGCATCACCACCAACCAATAATTTAATCAATAAGAGATTGAAAATCGATTCTTCTTTGAGCTCCCCTTTAATTAACTTGAATAGCAATGAAAGTAGTAGTCCCTTAGTGAAAACTGATTTCCTGGTTGAACCTTCACTTGATACTGACTCTTCTCCATTGATTCCTCCTAGATTACCTCCTAGAGTCTTGTCTACTAATAGTAATATCCTAGATGATAATAAACATATTCCAAACTCTATCTTTCATGAATTAACTACAACCGGGATGGATGACTCAAAAAATTCATCATTAAGAAGTAACTCTTTTACTAGTTCGGTGAAAAGTTTGCCATTGAAAGAAATGAATTTGATCAATTCAACTAAAAAGAGTAAGAAAAACTGTATATTATTTGTCATTCTATTAATTATTATATTCATATTAATTGGTGGCTTAGTCCCTTCAATATTCTTTACAATTTATGGTAACCCGTTGTCAACAAAAAATTTTATAAATAGATTGACTCCTAGTAATCGTCAACAGTTTTTTAATTCTTTCCAATTAGTTACTAATGCATCTTCTTTCCCTACATTAAACAACTCTTATATTCCAATTGTTAAAACACTAGATAATTATCAAAAGAGAATTACTAACGAGATTGATCTAGAAGGCGCAAAGTTGAATGGTTTTAACTCTTTCGAAGGTATTAATCCAATTTACCAGAATGATGATCGAATTAAAAGTTTAATGAATCAAAATTTGAATGGAACTATCTTTTATGGTTTGGCTTATAGTCCTCAAAATGCATTAGAACCTGATTGCGGCCTAACTCAACAAGATGTATTATATGATTTAGCATTACTTTCTACTACTACAACTCGTTTGAAACTTTATGGAACTCAATGTAATCAAGCCTACTATTCTTTACTGGCAATTCAAAAATTAAATTTGAATATGTCATTATCCTTAGGTGTTTGGATTGGTGAAAATAATCATATAAATGATAAACAAATAAAAGATATGCAAAACTTATTATTAAAATTTCCAGAATCTTATTTTAATTCAATTTATATTGGAAATGAAGTATTATTTAGACAAGATAAATCAATTGATGAGCTAATTGATTATATTAAAGATACAAAAAATTTTTTGAAAAAAATAAATAAACCCAATATTCCAGTTGGTACATCGGAAATTGGTTCACTAATCAATCATAAATTACTTGATAATTGTGATATTATTGGAGCTAATATACATCCATTTTTTGGAGGTGAGGATGTTTCAAAATCCATTGATTGGACTTACGATTTTTTAAAGTATCAAATTGAACCCCAAGTGAAAAAATTAACGAAAAAACCAAAAATCATTATTACTGAAGTTGGTTGGCCATTTAAAGGTGGTTCATTTCAGAAATCAATTGCGGATTCAGATTCATTTCAGTTTTTTTTAAACAATTTTATATGTGAAGCCTATGAAAGAAACTATGCTTGGTATTATTTTGAAGCCTTTGATGAACCATGGAAAAAAATTTTCTATGAAGCCTCAAATTCTTGGGAAACCGAATGGGGAATCTTTAATAGTGATCGATCAATGAAGGAAAACATTCAATTCCCCACTTGCAACTAAAATTATAATTTAGAGAGTTTATATATTAACCAACAATAAAATATTGAAAAACAACCAAATGATATACTTGTATTCAACAAAACGAATAAATCAGGTAAATTGGATGGTGGCGTTGCAAAATAATCGATTAAATGATATGCTATTATTGATAAATATGATCCACCAATTATCAATTTCCAAAATATATTCTTGGACCATAATAGTTTTTTACTTAAATTGATTGAAAATCCTCCTATCAACCAATTTATTGTTAAAAACATCACAAAATATTGTAGTGCTAAGTCATCTTTCTTCAATAAGGGATACATTGAAAATAATGAGATATTGTTAATCCATTGAATAATAGAGATTATCTCTTCAGTGTTGATCATAAATAGTAAAGTTGAAGGAATTAATGGAACCAAAACACTTTTTTCATGAACTTGAAATGAGAAGAGGTAAAACCCCCATGCACATGAGCTGAAGCCATATATTATCAACATGGGTGAAGGTACAACTTTGGTAACATTCTTGTAAAAACTGATAAAACAAGCTGGTAAGATCGAAAGTAAGGTCAATCCCAACGATAACTTTTTCAATTCATCAGAGTTAAAAACCTGATTATACTTAATCAATATATTAGTAGTACACCAAAAGTTTGCTACTTTATCTTCGAACAAGCCTCTTTGAAATGGGAACATTCTATATATTATTTGACCAATCAACTTAGGAATTTGGTTAATTTCTTGATCAATAATTGGCAGAATAATGAATGGAATTAATATAGTAATAATTGTAATGAAAATCGTGACTCCAATTAATAACAATCTGGTGATATTGAGGGTCTTGATTAACTTAATCCAACTTTTATTACCTGGTTTGACCGTAAATAATTTAGATAAGATGAAAAAAAATATAAACGGGGCATAATATAATGCCATTTGTTTAAACAAGATTGAGCTGATGAACCAAACGGACGCTAAAATCAAATTACCTTTAATTAGCTCAATCAATGAAAATAAGAATAATCCCAACATGATTGAGTTATATTGAAAATGTCCATGATCAATTAAAATCAACGAAGGCTGATTTATTATGATAGCCGCCAAAACAATTTGATCTATTCTTCTTAAATTCAACTTTTTCCCAATTATTGCTATGAATTGTAATAATGCAGGTATAAATATCACTAGTTCACTTATTAAACTGGTCCATCTCATGTAAGTTTTAATTCCAGAGGTTTCAATACCCCTACTAGTAAAGAGTTCAAACCACTTATTTTCAATCAAACTTCCAATCTTTCCAAAGAACCACAGGTGGTATGCAGTCAAGGGTGGATAATCCAACCCCCAATATTCTAAATCATAAAAATACCATTCTTTGATTGGTAAATTGATTGTTATTTCCATCCAGTGCCTTTGAGCTTCGAAATCACCGTTAATAGGTTCTTGACCTTTCCCACTCCATGATCCTAATCCAATTGCTGCCCTCAATATGATAGAACTAAGTATTATTATATATCTAGCTGCCCATTGATCGGGTGCTTTTTCGAATGTATGTAATAAATCATAAATTGGCGAGTCCGTTAATGGACCTGGCTTTTTATAAAGTCCAGGTATAGAAGCCTGGTGGGAAATCTTTGCACCCTTTGGACTTTTCGGAGTCTTTCCTTTTGCTTTATCTGTTTTCTTCTTCTTACTTGGAGTACTTGGAGTACTTGCATGCTGCGATTGCGGTGGAGGTGTTGGTGTAGATTCTCCTTGTGTGGAAGAGCTACTTTTCTTTTTAGAGTTCGATCTGGCCATCTTATATTTATTATTCCAAGAAACTCAACAATAACTCTTTAGCGAACTTCAATTATTGCTCGCTAAAGTAGAATATTAGAAGATCTATAGATTTATGTCTATCTGTTAAAACTTTGTCGTCTTTTTTCCTCCAGCTTTAAGTCTTTTGATGTACATTTCTCGGTGGGTACTGCACACAACACACCGACTAAAAATACTGCAAAATTTCCAATTCTCTAAAAAGGACTCTTGTTTCCTCCATAAACAATTTCTCTGGAAACACATTAGACTTAGGACAGTACTAATTTCTCAGGTGGATCTACATATTGGAGGAGACTACTTTACTAATAAAGTTTGAAATCCTGTACAACAACTCACAATTAAATTGAAATTTTTGCAAGAAAAATAGGAAAGTATTCAATAGCCCATTTTTCAAAGGAGGTTTTCAAAACATAATACATGAGCTTTCTATCATTACATGTTTGTTATAAGAAGTAAAAATTCTTTTCTGGTCAACCATGATGCCTTTACCTATTAGAGAATAGTAATTTTAAGACTTTAATTCAATCAAACCTTGACTACTATATATTATTATAGGTAGCCATTCAAATCAAATATAAATTCAAACCAAGACATACTAATTACCGTATCTCAGTTATGTCCTTCCTTATATTTTTGTTAGTTGTAATAATAGTATTTATACTATTGAATCTATAAGCTCCCCGTTGGTATTCTTACAATTGGTAACGCCTGGTTGCTGAAGTTGATTCTGTTATTGTACGTCTGATTCATTTTCTCACTCGGTATTCAAATGAGTGGATACGCAGAAAATCATATTGATGAAAAGAACAAGATGGTTTTTTGCTATACTTTTTTAATGAAGGTTGAAAGCATCGGTGCAACAAAAAATTCATCTGATAGCTAATATACCTAGGGAGTGCAGTAAAGGAGATCTTTTAAACCCTTTCCTCAGTAACGGGAAAATCCTGTTATTTTCACGAGAAGGTGAAATCTATTAAGGATTAGCAAGATATCCAATATCTCTAAATAACGACCACTTGCTAAAAGTTGGGCAAGTTTTTTTTTTAACTAACAAGAATATATATTTAATATCTATAGATTAATATATACCTAAGAGAATGAGGAAACGGACTAAGAAGACTGAAAAAACCTCAAGGTTGAAGAAATTGGATAATATGATAATTCCTAGGGAATTAGAGAGTTGTTGTGTTTAGTATTATAGATTGAGAGCGTGAATGCAATAAGATACCAATTTTTTTGCAGCCTGATGACGCAAGGCAGGTAATCTTTCAGATCCCTGCCTCAGGGATCGTCGAAATTCCTGGATTTTCAAAAGAATCAGGTGGTATCTATTTATGGTTTTGAGAAGGGATGGTTCCATGGAGTCGTTTGCTATAAAAAGCGACCTTTTTTTTCTTTTTTTTCTTTTACAACCTTTTTTCACCAAGAATAATATATATTCAATAGTTGAATCTTAATATATACTTGAATAAAGGAAACAGGTTCAAATATTCGAAAAAACCACGCTTTCTAGGGTGTTTCTTTTCTTTTGGGCTCCCTTTTTTTCTTATATTTTACTGAGTAATAGGTTGGAAGTGAAGAAAACACAAATAATATTGATAAAATAGAGTATAAAAAGGTGCACAGAGGAAGTATAGAAGCAAATTAGAGCATTTTTTTTTTTTTTT
>JAJMKE010000010.1:198925-227289 GCA_030569195.1 Hyphopichia khmerensis | reverse complement strand
TATACATTTATACATTTATACATTTATACATTTATACATTTATACATTTATACATTTATACATTTATACATTTATACATTTATACATTTATACATTTATACATTTATACATTTATACATTTATACATTTATACATTTATACATTTATACATTTATACATTTATACATTTATACATTTATACATTTATACCTTCTTAACTAAAAATCTCTCTTATATTTGTTTTAACTAATATGATTAACATAAAAAGAGACTAAGCTCTCTTAAAGATGTAAAAAATTTCTTCTTGTTTTCTCTTTTCTTATCTTATTCAGCTCGTGTATTTATCAATCAATACATATTTGCAGCAAAGACTTCATTTTAATATTACATGAAACCCACAGCAAATCACTCATCAGGTTCAACTTCATCTAAACCTTCCTCTTCTCGCTCTACTAGAAATAGAAATAGAACAAGAACTCCTTCAAGCACCACTTTGAAAAGAACTGGTTCCATGATTACTACTTGGACCAAATTTATTGAATTAGCCTCCAATGCTCAATCTCATCTCTATTTGTTTCTTTTGTCACCACGATTTTATATCAACTGTTTCAAATTACTCCCTTTTCGCATCCAAATCTATTTTGCCTGCTTGATCACTGTCCATATTTATCAATACATATTTACAGCTAAGTCCATCTTTTGAATATTGCAATAAATTATTTAGACTATATACAATCATACAGTTTATATACAACTATATACAACTATATACAACTATATACAATTTATATACAACCATACAGTTTATATACAAATAAATGCAACCAGAGTAGGAGCAGTAAGATTACAAGAAGGTTCTTCTGAAAACTTCACTTACACAATCTTTTACAGCTACAAGCAGTTGTCAATATATTATACACAGTTAATTAAATTAAACTAAGAATAATCCCCCATTCTCTAACTAAATCCATAAAACTATGATCTTCACCAATTTCTCTTCTTTTCCAAATTTCAAATAAAATTTGCTTACTTCTCCAATAATTACACCTATCAAATATTTTATCATCCCATAAATTTTCAAATTTTCTTCTTAATTCATTATTTTCAATTAAAATATCACTACCACAAATTAATATTGGCCAAAATGATGATTTAAATTCTTTTAAATTTAAATTCTTCAATTTAATTAAATTATCAAACAGTAATTCAATATATTTTTGATAATTTTGTAAATTATCTCCTTTAATTAATCTATAAAAATAAACAATCATTGCATTATGCATACTTTGATAATTATAATATAATCCTTTATGAAATTTCGATTTAAATATTTCACCATTTCTTAAATTCCAATATTTTTCAATATTAAAATTAATTAATCTATCTTCAATTTCGGCACATATTCTTGGGAAATTTCTTGGAGTTGTATGTCTTCTATTAAATATATTCTTATGATTTGTTAAATGAACAATCTCATGTAATAAATTAATTAATGATGATGGTAATCCATACATTAAATAACAACTATTCCAATCAACACTTGACAGTTGATTTGGTATCGGTGTATATACCTTATTTTCAACCTCATTATTCACTTCATCAACCCGATCTTCTAAATCATTTCTTTCATTGAAACTAACTGTAAATGACATGGGTTTATAATTATCATTCAATTTATTAGACTCTATTTGAACTGATTCCCCTTCACTATCATCGTAATCTTCTTCATTATTATCTTCTTCCTCATCTTCTTCATCATCATCTTCTCCAATTAAATCATAATTCTCATCTAAATCTCCATAATTTTTGGCTTTATCCTTTTGACTAATTGAATAATTGAAAAAATTAATTGCTTGAGTACTTTCATAAAAAATTGACAGAATTTTAATTAAACTCATTAACCATTTAACAAATCCATTGGTCTTGGTTAATCTTCTCCATTTACTTAATTTCATTATATTATCAGAAATTGCATATAATAATTCCAAATTTTCAAATACTCCATAATTTAAATCAATTTGAATCATTAATAATATCATTACTATCATTAATATTTCATAATTTTCTTCCTTTTCAAATCTTTCCTGATTTATATCATATTCATCTAGTTGATAATTAACTATATTATGAGCCAATTTTCTTATTTCAATACTTTGTTTTAAATATTCATCAATATAATATTGATCAACATTATTCTTGATTTTCTTATTAGAATTTTTAGATTTTTTAAATAAAGTTAACGATAATATTAAATAAATTATTGATAATTTAATACTATTCAAAGTTTCTTCATTATTAAACTCTTCATCTTTTTCAAAACTTGGTAATCCTTTCCAATTCATATCTAGTAAAAAATCACATATTATACTTTTAATAAAAGGTTTTAATAATGTATCAAAATAATTATTAGCAAAATTTATCTTTATAATAGTTAATATGTCACTAGTAAACTCCTGAATAATATTTGAAAACATCTTTTTGATTATTATCCCATTTGATCGTTTATTAATTTCCCAATAATTTTTTAATATTTCACCATTTGATTCCCAATCATCACTATCAATATTAGGGAAAAAAATTGGATATAATATATGAAACATATTTTGTTCATTGAATTTATAGTTTGGTCCCTTGATTGCTGAAATAGTTAATTTGGCACTATCTAGCAAATTATAATGAACAAATGAATTATCATTTTTAGAAAAAATTGACTGATTTGATAAATTTGGTCTCTCTTGAATAGTTTTTAATGATGCAATTGGCTCAACCGATTCTAATGGCTCAATATCAGAATGATCAGATTCTTCGCTATGCTGGGTTCTATTTTTATCACGTATTATGATCGACGGTCCTTTTGAATCTGATACGGAGATTGCTGGTAAAATCGAAGTGTTCTCTACCTGATTTGATAATTTAGGTTTCTTCAGAGGCTTTTCAAAATCAAAGGGATTTTTTCTCCTTTGACCAAATTCATAAGCTCCAAAAGGTCCAATTTGAAAATTTCCTTCACCAGGGCGACTTTCAACTAGGTCATCAAGTTTATTAATTACTTTATTCAACCTAAAAAAAGTTTCGTATTTCATACTCTTGGGAAACTTCACTAATTCAACATTTCTTCTTTGAAACTTCGACGTCATCCCAGTTGTAGTGGTGATATTCCCACCTTCATTAGCACTTCCAACTTCACTCAACTTCCCATTTTGCAAATTCATCGCAACCAATTGATTATTCTTAGGATTCGTCATTAATGGATCAGACCACCCCAACACAATATCATACCCTCCACACTCTAACTTCGATTTAACACATCTCAAACATCTGGGCCTGGTTAAATCACATTTCACCTTCCTTGCCCTGCAAGTTGTACATCCGGTAAAACTTCGAGTTTTACGTTCCATAATCTTTTTTAGCAGTAATTCGGTTAGGTATTCCCTCTAGTGCGATTATCTCACTTGCGGTATTATACTTCGTATGGTAAATCGTAGCATCCAATTAAAACTAGAATCAAACAAGTAGTCCTTCAAGCCTTAGACCAACCTAATAAATGTTATTAAAAACTAATATTCAATGGGTTTCAAGGGATTTAGCTGTTTATATTTTTCTTTTTGATGATGATCCACAAACTTTTTTTCCAAAAAAAATTAGAAAAAATTAGAAAAAAAAAAGGAAAACGCAAGCGACGCAGCATTTTTCAGTTTTTCATACTTTTTTTCGTTTTTTCTAAAAGATTTAGGAAAAAAGGGTATTAAATTGAAAAGCTTATCAGATAACTTAATTAAAAAACGTTAAAGAAATCCAGAGAATGTCAAGTGGATATTCAACACATCCTTTAGCGCATCAAGGATCTGCAGAGTTTGATCCAGAGATTCCACAGATCCTACCACATGAAAAGGTTTATTCAATTCAAGTTGGTTATAAACTATTTAGGTTGAGTGGAGCATCATTATCATCGGATGCACCATCATATTTTACTCAATTTTTTAATAAAGAAGAGAATTCGGATGAAATATTGTTTATTGATAGGAATCCAGCTATATTTGAGAAAATATATAACCATTTACAAGGTTATAGGATTTGTATAGATTCTTCATTTGAATATATTCATATTTGGAGTGATAGTTATTATTTTGGATTGAAAAGATTACAAGAACAATTAACAAACGAGGATATTTTTGCTAATATAGGAGGAAAATCATTTAAAATATCAAAGACTTTATTAATTCAATCGGGTAATTATCCAAATTACTTTTCAATAAATTATGATTCGATGTTAACTGATAATTTAAGGTTAATTGAATCAAAGAATATAATACGGCCTCCACCACAACAACCAGCTACTGTTAGTAATAGAAGTTCCAAGTTATTTGAAGATTTAATAGAAATCTTAAGAGGTAATACAACTGTTATTAGAAATGATGAACATCGAAAATTATTAATAAAGGAATGTAAATATTATAGATTTCTTGCATTAGAACAAAAAATTATAAAATTTAAGATTCAAAGTTGCCCATATACTGATGGTCAGGAAATAATAATTGATTTATTCGATTTATCTTCAAAAGGAATCTTTAAACAGACTTTCCCAAGACAAGAGTCTCCCGTATTATATGCCAGACCTTATTTAAAAGATGTTAAAAGAAGTTTAATATTTCAAATTGATAATTCAGAAAATTTTAATCCTGATATAAAATTATTAATTAATAAAACAGAAGGTATATGTATATTAAGGTTAGTTGGTGATTTTAGAAAAAAGTTTTTACAAATTTTTAGAAATATGTCAAGACATTTTATGGAAGAACCACAAATGAGTAATGAAATGTTAATCTTATCAGGACTTAAAAATGCAAAAGCCGTTATAAATGGGTTAACCATGAAACAAGATTGGTGGTATACAATACTAGATCAGCAAAAAGCTGATCCAACAACATTGTCTATGACTCCTAATAATTTAACTCCACTTGACAAGAATTCGGCATCTCCAAATTTGGGGGAACCACAAGCTAAAATGAGAAAATTAGATTCAAGTTCTCATTCTGGTTCTAGTACAAACTTAAATTTGAATGAAAATTTCCCAATGATTGATAACGTAGAAGAATTTTTCAAACAACCGGTTGAGAGTGCCAAAAAATCTGAAATAATAGAAATAAGGGTCATCAAAGGTTTATGGAGAATTGTCACTAGAGCACAACATGCTAGAGTTCATTTGGTTTCATTAGAAGGATGTACAAATGCAAGTGCCTACGTTAGGGATAAAATCGACTTTTTATAATTACAAGAATAATAAAAATTAAACCTTTTATTTGTTTTTTTTTTTTATCTTTTAAATGTGAGTAAGAGTCATAAATAAAAATTCTAGAAATAATGAATTGAAATCTCTAATTGTATTAATGTTAAGCAACAATTGAAGGACGACGAATTAAATATTCTGGTTTGGTGTAATGATAGTCATGAACGATAACTTTGAATTCATCAGTTAAAGGATTGTATTTTTCAATTTCAAAACTTGATAAATCACTAACAACGATATCGGCACCAGAATCCTTAATTTTTTCAGGATCATAAGTGGAACAAATACCAACAATCATTGCACCAGCATCTCTACCAGCTTTAATACCAGCTGGAGCATCTTCAAAAACAACAACTTTTTTATGAGGGGCATCATAACCCAAGTTTTCTCTTGCAGATAAGTAACCCATTGGGTGAGGTTTACCTTGACTGACTTCTTCAGCAGTGATAAAGCAATCTGGTTTTTCAATAGTTAATAATTTTAACCATTTTGAAGCCAATGGTAAAGTACCAGAGGTAATAATTGCCCATCTTTGATGTTTATTATCAGTTTCTTTTGATAAATCATCAAATCTTTTAACTAATTCTGGAGCACCAGGAATTGGTTTAGCATATTGACCAAAAGAATCTGGAATACTACCTTCCCATTCAGCAACTTGAGCTTCATCAGCATCATCAGGAGACCATTTTGCAATAACATCATAAGTACGACATCCATGAGAAGTTTTAATAATTTCATCAGGATTTACATGAGGTCTAGTTTCAGCAAAATGACGCCAAAATTCAGAAATGGCACCAGTTGAATTCACTAAAGTACCATCACAATCAAATAATGCAGCATGAACGTAAAAAATTGCTGGCTTCTTAGGAACAGGAGGTTGTAAACTCATTTTTTTAAATTCTAATTAATGACGATTAATTTTTTTTTCAATTTTTTAATTGAAGATCTTAGAGAATCAAAAGAGTTTATATATGAATGAAAATTTAGCTCATGATTTGCTATATAAAGAGTTGAGGGAATGACAGCAAAGTTACGGAAAGAAGGATTAAAGAAGGTTGCAACGTTTTATTTTTTGTTTGTCTTTTGTTTAGTTTTGTATTTTACTCCTTTCTTTTTTTTTTGCTTTATATTTAAATAGAATTATTTGGAAAATCTTAAAGTAATAAAAGCAATATGGATAAATTGCTCCAAAAAACTTTATTATTGTTAATCAGATCAGTTTTTTGCAGACTAGAACCATGCTACAAAAATAGAGTTGCTGCTAAAAAAATATGATATTTTTGATTACATAACACACTGACCAGTGATTAGGTAATCAAATTGCGAATTACATAAGCCATCACATAAGCATTTAATGATTACATAATATATTACATAATCACAAAAATCTCCATTCTCACGACCACAATTACATAAGCAATTACATAATCAAGGTGAAAATTAGTGCCAGCAAAGAACAACAACAACAACAACCGTTCACTTAAAGTCACAATACTACAAACAATCAGAAGATTCGAAAGTTACAAGCAAGGATATAAGGGATATGTAGGCAGTGATATAGTTGACGGTACGAGTTGCAAGTGCATTAGCAATTGATATGAAGAGTATTGTCACAAGCCTTGTGACAACTTCTCGTCTGTGTCACTGAATCCTTGATATCCACTATTAATAAAGTATATACGATATTGAATGGTGGTATGTCCCATATGACATACTTGACTAGACATACTTCACACGACATACTCTACTGGACATAGTCCATAAGGCATACCCCATTAGGCATACTTTAATTCAACAATAGGAAGATTGCTTTGGAAATGTGTTTCTATCGCGATTTGTCGATCTTGAACCCTTTATTAATAGTCTATGGCACGCCTTACTAAGTTCTTGGTGTATCTATAAAGGAGAAGAGCATTACTGGTTTAGTGATATTGTTTCAAGTCTCGGAGATGGTTTTAATTTGCAACAATTCAAACCTGCACACGAGTTAATTGCAAAAGCGCAAAACCCCCCAAAAAAAAACCCTTTATAGTTTATTACTGTTTAAGTAAGTTTACTAAACGCGTCAAAATTGCAAAAAGAACAAAAAACAAAAAGCAAAAGGCAAAATGCAGCATATAGAACAAGGTGAAAATCAAATTTCTACAGGGAAGTTTATTTTTAAGTAAAAGAAAATATGTATTGTAGTTTACAATCAATGTAAATCAATTTCAACCGAATTCAAAGTATTTCAACTGAGGAAAACAATAAAGGGGGGTATATATATCTATATAGGAGGAAAGTAGAAGGGAAAACGAAATCTAAACAGAGAATACAGCGTAGGAAGGTGCATGATCACTGATGTTATAACCATCATATAAGCCATTAATGACTTTGTAATCATCCAATTGAACCAGGGAGTTAGAATTTGGTTTATAGAAGATATAATCAATGACTGCGTTATAGTCAATTTCAAAATCTTTTTTAGCTTTTCTTTGTTTTTTAGAAGAAGCTTTATTTGCATCAGTGAATTGACTAGTAATTACTGAATAAGCAGGTTCAGTTTCTTGAGCATTTAAATCACCACTTAAGAAGTCAATATCAGAATTAGGAATTTTATTATCAACAACATCTAAGATTACTTTTGCACTATTAGTTCTAGCATCTTCACTTGCAAAATCAAAATGAGTAACTAAATAATTAACATTTTTATTTGAAGATTTTTCATTAAAAGTAGCAACTGTAACAATTCTATCATATTTAGCACCCCAACTAATTGATGGATAATTTGGAGTTTCACTTAACCAGTAAGTTTTCTTATATAATAATTCAAATTCTTTTTCACTATAAATAATTGGATTATATTCATCATCACTAGAATTTGTACCTCTTGGTATACCATAATAAGTATAATCACTACCTAAACCTTCAAGAATATCATCAATTTGATGTTTAACTGGTTCTTGTAAACCAATTAATGTTGGATATTTAGTTGCTCTTGATTTAATTGCATGAATAACACCAGTTTTACGAGTTGACCATGGTTTTTCATTTGTTTCTAATTTAGTTGGATTAGCATCATTTTTAACATTAAATTCAAAGATTTGAATATGATTGTTTTGTCTCTTGGTTGGTTGTTCAATAGTAGTTTTGGTAGCTTCTAAATCTCTTTTAACAATATTTGAATTAGTATTAATTAAATTAATTGAAATAATACAAATTATTAAAATACTGAAAAAAATTGATAATGGATACTTTAAACGAAACATTCTTAAGTATTTTTTAAACCAAGCTTATCTATTGCAAAATAAAGTGAAAAAGAAGATAATTTGAAAAAAAATAAAAATTAACTTATTCTGATTATATCCACACATATTTATACCATATCACGGATCAATTCGAAGTATCCCATCTGGAATCAAATATGAACCATGAGGTACAATCAATTATACTATAATAGACTATTATTTCAATACTTGTCTCGTTTTTAATTCATAAATTTATTTTTAAAAATACACAAATACAATACAATTGTTTATTGTCTTTATACCCATTATAATTATTTTTGTAATTCTCGAGTGGGTAAAAGCCCATGTGTAAGGTTGAAGGGTCCCTTTATCATGTCAACCTTTATTACTTTATTTTTATTTTTTTTTTCTTTTCTGTTATTTCATTAAGGTAGATGGGGTAAAATCATAAAAAAACAGTATACTTTTAGAGAATCGAATCACATTTTGAATTCTTTTGTGGTATTACACCATACCTGTTCTTATTCATTCAACCTTCCCTTAAACCTAAACCCCCCCCTTTCTGCCATGTTTCGACACCTTAACAACCTCTAAATTACTTGCATACTCCGTCAACGTGTATTATGTATCTCATAAATTCATTGGTTGTCAGTTAAGGGTGATAGTAGCCACCTCCTTCATTAGTTAGAGACTCAGATCCAAAACGTTGATTACGCGCACATGGGCCTTTTCTCCACATGGTTAGACTAGCTAAATAACCGGTACTTGGTGAATATCGACAGCTAATTTTTGACAGCTGTTTAAGGTTTTCCCCTTGCCGTTTGATTTGATTTGGTTAAGCTTGACTTATTTTTTTTTGATTGAATCGTGTAGCTTGATTGGCTTCTCGCATATTTGCAGCCTTCATAGCCAACTTTAATTATATAGACTTTTTGTTCGTTTGTTCTGTTTTTTTTTTTTTTAACAAAGCAATTGCAAAAAGAATTTACAATTCTTTCCAATAGTACGCCAGTTCATAATCATCACTCGATTAAGTAACCAATTAATATCAATCGAGAAATCATTACAATTAGTCAAGTTTTATTTTTTACTCGACAGCTTAAAATTGCTGTTTCAGAGTATTTGAATAAGGCTTATAAGGCTTAGGTAGTTATGGGCCAAATAACCCGTAACCCAGGGTTTTTGTTCTTTCAAGATATAAGGTTATTAAGATAATTTTCATTGTATTAATTATATTTTAGTCTATAAAAGTATTTTGTTTATAATTTGTAATTTTCATTGAGCTTTCCGGTTAAGTTTTTAGCTATTACTCTTTTAGATAATCGTATTCTCGAAGCTATAGCACAAGTAGTTGCCAATAATGAACAAATCATTACAAAAATTACCATATGATCATAATCTTTTAAATTTCCTTTACCAATGATTGCACCACCAATTACAATACCGAATAAATCACCAAAACTTAATACGAAGAATGCTGTACCACATCTTGTCCCGAAATCTTTAGTCTTACTTAAAACTCCAATACAAGTTGGTGTTAACAGTAGAAGACTACCACTTGAAAACCCATAAACAGCCAGGAAAATGTATAATCCAATAATATTATGACCAACTGGGTGAGGAAACCATAAAACTAGAAAACTTAAGCTACTTAGTATACTGATACAGCATAATATATTGAATGGACCGAATCTATCTGCCAAGAAACCGGGTAAAACTCTACCAGGTATTGATAATGAATTGAAAACAGTTAATAATAGATATGATTTAGACTCAGGATATCCAATTTTTACTGCATATGATGGTAAATAAGTCATTGAAATTAAAAATGCAAATCCATTACCTAAAAAACTGAGAACTAACATTGTAAATATTTGATCTTTAAAAATTTTAATATCAATTGATTTAAATATTTCAACAATTATATTTTCATCTTTTGGTTTAGATTCACTGAAAACTTTATTACGATCATCAACTAAAATCAATCCAATTATTAAAAAGAATAAACAAATAAAACCTCCAATTCTAATAGTCCATCCAAATCCAACTTTACCAAATAATGATTTGAAGACTAATGGCATGAAAACTCCTCCAATTGATCCACCAATATATGCTATTCCAACTGCTTGTCCTCTTTTTTTATAAAAATAATGACTTAAAACTGATACAAATGGTGAAAAGGTAAATGAATTTCCTAATCCAGCACATATACTAAAACTCAATATAAATTGATAAATTGAATTCAGTAATGACATGGTCATTATTCCAAGTGCAAATAAACAAGTTCCAATACCAATTGGTATTCTTGCTCCAATCTTATCAAATATTGGACCCGTTATAAGACTCATTCCAAATTGCATAAAATTATATATAGAAAATATCCATGCAACTGTAGACGTTGGTTGCTCTTTCAATATATGTTCTTTAACGTAACTTTCAACAGCACCAACAGAATTGCAAAACGCTAATGATCCAATTAATCCTAAAAATGATCCCAACAAGACAAGATATGCCCTCGTTCCTCCTTCTGGAAATAATGCAGGATCATCCAATAAACCATCAGGAAGCTTTTCTGCTCTCTCATTTACTTCTTTAGAATCATATTCATTCAAATGTTCAATATCATTTTCTGGCTCGGGTGCAAGCTTATGTTCGTTTCCGTTATCACTATCTCTGAATGTCATAAGATATTTCAAGTTTCTCCAGTTTCTCTTGAATCTCGAAGCAGTGCTTGGTCTGATCCATATACTGATAAATTAGATGACTATCCTCTATCCTTATTTTCTTTTCTATGTATGAACCAAAAAACACCCAAGATTATCTGTCTTATTTATACCTTTTGCATAGCCGTTTAGTCTTCCACAACTTATGCTTTTTTTCAAAAAAAAAAAAAAAAATTTTTCTCTTTTCGCAAATGCCGTTATTATCATCCTTAGCACACAAAGGATCATATTCACTCGAGTTTCAGAAGTTACCGTCTTCGCTCTTCATAAGTAATCGGAAGGATCTTATCTGAAACTTCCTCTTTTGGTTTAAAACTTAGATAGAAGATCCATCGGACTGTCTGTAAGTGGCAACCGATCCGAACAATTTGATCGCATCAGATAACTGAACCAACTTTGATTGAGTCCCTATTTTTAGCGGACTGAAATTAGTGATCAGTAAGCAGACGGCAAACTCACCTATCAAACTCTCTCGACTACTTGCTTTCATCTACTCTTATGAATCCAGAAAAGATCTCGTGATTCCTATTTGCTCAACGACTGGCTTAGTAAAATTGCAGCCATTCAAAAGCCTGCGATCGGAAAAAGTGACAGCCGTTATATGTACGGAGGTTTCATACAGATGTACGGATCTACATATAAACTGTAAAAACCAAAAAATGAAAATAAATTTACAGGTTACAGTGCGCGGTAGTTTCCTTTAATCAAAAAATCAAAGTTCAAAGGACGAAAAAAAAAAAGTGAATAGGTATAGACTTATCAAAGTCAAGGTTTGGCAATCAATTATATAAATAGTTAGCTGTGCTAATCCAAATTCCATCCATATCATTCCTAATCAATCCGCAGCTAAACATTTGAAATGGCGGTTACAAAATATCTTGCTTTAGCCTCTTTGCTTACCGTGGGAGGTTACTTATTATTCAATGATTCAGGTGAAGCTTTCAACTTTGGTGAATTTCTAGAAACCACCTCACCTTATTTATGGGCTAATTTGGGAATTGCTTGTTGTATTGGATTCTCAGTTATTGGTGCTGCATGGGGGATTTTCATTACTGGTTCTTCGATTATTGGTGCTGGGGTAAAAGCTCCAAGAATTACTACTAAAAATTTAATTTCAATTATTTTTTGTGAAGTTGTTGCAATCTATGGTTTAATCATGTCAATTGTCTTTAGTGCTAAGATGGCAAGTGTTCCTGCTACTGAATTATATACAAAAGAAAATATGTATACTGGATTTTCATTATTTTGGGCCGGTATTACTGTTGGTATTTCAAATTTAATTTGTGGTGTTGCAGTTGGTATAACTGGTTCAACTGCTGCTATTAGTGATGCCGCTGATAGTTCATTATTTGTTAAAATCTTGGTTGTTGAAATCTTCGGTTCTGTTTTGGGATTGTTTGGTTTAATTGTGGGTTTATTAATGGCTAGTAAAGCTCTTGAATTCAAATGATTTTTATTCCACTCCATTGCATTTTTCCCCTACAAATCAAGCATTTAAGAAATCACCAATTTCAAAAAAAATAAAAAAAAAGTTTTACTTCAATTACTCTATCCTTTTATACATATAAATTTTACATTTTAGTTCATTTGTGCTACATATATGTAATCGACAGCTTTTCGTTTAAAAGACTTTATCTATTAATATATATATTTTACTGAGTTTTTTTTATTATTCTTTTTCGTTATATCTTTTCCTCAAAAGAGATTAATTATCAACTTCCATATATTCTGGATTTTTCTTCAAGATAACAACCCCTTCCAAAGTATGAGTTAAACTTATCCATTCCTCATTATTTTCTAATTCTGCACGTTCACCGTAACTTAATAACACTGGGGTTGATTGCGTAACCCAACCAGTAATGGTCTTTGGTTTACCGGCTTGTCCAACAACATCAACCGCTTGACCAACGCGTACATTAACCTTAATTGGGTTTAATTCTTCATCAACAGTAATTAACATACGTGGCTTGACAGCAGGTGTTAAGTAGTATAATAATTGATGGGTAGTTTCTTGGCTCAGATCATTCAAAATGAATAATTTTGGATCTAATAATGATACAGATATGGTTAATAATGATGCCAAAGATACTTTTGATAATATACTTCTCTCACTATTGAAAGGACTTAATGTTTGAGTACCTTTACCTAAATGTAATATACCTTGTGCAATTCTTACCATAAATAATGAATCCGGTGATTTAATATAGTATGAGGCTAATTGTCTTAATAATTGTGCTAATCTTGCATTGTTAGTACCAGCACCAACTAAACCCATTGCATAAATGGCATTTTGGGCAACTTCTAAATCTGGATCGTGAGAATAACGTGATAAAGTATCAAAAACTTTCATTTGTGGATATGAAGTTGAAACGAGACCCATAGCTAATGGAACTGCTCTACGGATCAATGAGTTACCATAATGCATTAAGTGAGAGAAATGACGTAAAGACATATCTTGACCAATATCCTCACCCATAGCAATCAATGCAAGACCCAAAACGGCAAATCCTTGATATAAGTATCCTTCATCTTCAAATTCACCTTCATCTTCTTTATCTTCATCTTTTGGTTCTTCCTTGACTTGTTTAGAATCTTTAGCAGCTGGAGTTTCAGCATCTTCCATGTCTACGTCACCAGAGGTGGTAGGAGTATTATTGGAGTCGTCTGCATTAGCTTCTTCACCTGTTTTTTCTTCTTTTGTTTGATCTTCTTCACTTTGTTCTAATTTTCTTTCTTCGGCAGCTATATCCTTTGGCTTAGCAGTACACATCTGTAATAAAGCTTGAATTTGTAAAACATTACCGGTACCAGCGTAAGCACAAATGTTTACCAAAACCTTTAATGTTTTACTAATTGGATGTTCAATGGCGTCAATAGTTTCCAAAACATCTTCAACGGATTCAGTTTTACCCATATATAATAAACCCAAGCCTAGAGACATGAATCTAATATATTTATCAGTTAATTGGGTGAAATCTCTTTCCAATAAAGTTTGTAAAATAGTAGAAGTAATATCACCATGGCAAGTACCAACAAAGACGTGACCTAATGCCAAAGCAGCTAATGAACTGACTTCAATACTTACATTCAAGTCTGATACCAATGGTAATAATAATTCCAAGACTTGTTCATTTGAAGAACCTGCAAATGCTATACCTAAACCATTGATGGCTGAGGTTTGAAATATTTTTTTAGGATCATTAACATACTCTTGTAATAAAGCCAAAGCAGCTTCAACATCATCATGAATATTAGAAGATACAATACCAGTACCTAATAAAGCACCAGCTTTAATTTCTTCTTCAGAAGAATAAGTATATTTATCCAAGTTTTGTAAACCATCATTAATATTCCATTGATGAATTGAACCTAAAGAGGCAGTAGTTGAGATCATACCATGACCTTTTGTTTTATAGATCCAAGATTTATTATCTTCTTCAGTTTGAATTAATTTATCAGTACCATAACCTAAATTAATAAAAGAATTAACAAAAGCAGCGGCCAAGTTTTGTTTAGCAGAATCAATCGAACCAGAATTACCCAAACCAAATTTAGCATTCTCTAAATGAGATTTATAAATATCTTCAGGGATTCTTGGATCTAATAAATTCAATTCTTTAACAAGGTATGAATAATATTCGCTTAATTTAACGTTTGAAATAGTTTCTTGGACTTCTTCATTATCACCGGGATATTTAAATCCATTGTTTTGTTGTGACAAAATGAAACCTAATTGTTTATGGATAAGTTCATCATTGGTTGATTCAAAAACCTGTCTTATTAAATTGTCATCATCTAATTTGATTGCTAAAGTTAAAGCTTGAGTTAATTGATTATGAGTCAAATAGATAGAATATGCAGTGTGGAGGAAAGAGGAATCATCTGGAGGAGCCAAGAGAGGAACACAACTAACCATGTATAAACAAACTCTAGCAAATGTACTTTCATCAATATATTGAGGTAATTTATCAATAGATTCAATTTCTAACAAGAAATCAACTGCATCAGCTTCGGCATTGTGCTTTAAAAAGAATGGAACAATCTTTGTTGATAAGTTGATTAATTTTGAAATATAATCATCATCTGAACCTAATTTATCTTGATAAGATTCACCAATATCTAAAGCCAAATTACGAATATATTCATGACCCCAATCGGCAATAGTTTCATCAGTTGATAATAATCTATACTTTAATGATTCCTTTTTACCTTCATCTGAATAAGTCATTGCTAAAACAGATAATATATCTGCTAATTTAACAACTATTTCATTATCACTAGAATATTTTTTAACCCAATTATCATATAATTCAGTAACTAAAGGATAATGTGGTCTTAAAAACTTCAAAGGCTTTGGAACTGCAGTCATTGAAGTTGTAGATTCTTTAATATGAGTTTTCAATGTATTTAAATATTCATTATATAATTGAATTGATTGATCTGGTTCATTTAATCTTTCAACTAATAATTCTAGATCATCTTTTAAACGCTGATCTTCTTCAGAAAGTTCCTCTTCTTGTTTCTTCTTTTGAGTAGCTTTGGAAGCTTCAGTATCATTCGATGAAACCGATTGACCTTTCTTTACAGGTGTTTCTGGAGCTTTTGAAGGTGCCATAGTTTTATCCTTGTCTTATCTCTTCAAACTATTCCAACAATTATAAAAATGAAAAATTAAAATAGCCTCAAACGCTTTAAAGTTTCTCCAAAAGAATGCTGATGGTGGAAATCAAAAGTTCTTATCAATTGTGTTGTTATAGTTGATGAAAGATTAGTAAAGTTGGCTAAACACTTCTACATCTTTTCATAATTTTAAACGCTCACATTCAGAACTTTTTGGATGGCAAATAAGTTACAGAGCGGTCGTGCGATTTGGAACAAACAAAATGTCTTATTATGTCTCCCGAAAAAAAAAAAAATCGAGAAATATACGACATTATTGCACCCGTACATTTATAAATCAAAAACCTGCACATAAGTCTTTTATTTTGAATTAACTACTTTTAGATTCAAGTAAATACTCATTTAGTACCGATATTAAGGTACCAAAAATCGTGGAACTTAGCTAAATGTCTATTGACAACTTCTCTTTTTCAATACTACAAACAACATTTTTATCCAACACAGGATAAATAAAGCAGGCTAATTTCCTCGAGCGATTCTTGATTTTCTAAGAATTGAGATTGAACAAAGCGTGATAGGTAAATAAATAAATAAAGAGACCAAAAAGTAAAAAAAAACAAAAGGAAAACAAAAAAAAAAAAAAAAACAAAAAAACAAAAAGGAAAACGAAGAACAAATACATCACAGAGCCAGGAAGAAGTGAACTACTACTAATTGCTCTCGAACATCCTTCTTTTCGTTGAAAAGTCATCTTTTCAAACCCTCAATTATTACAAACAACATATACAGCCTTTTAAGTATCACGCTACAAGCTGAATATCCAGTGACTAGTTAGCTGATTTAGTGTTGTATTCATTTTGTTCCTTTGTCCCTTTGTTTCCTTATTGGATCGTATAATTCTTCTTACAAGGTCTCAGCTCATCGTCTCTTTTGATAAGTTCAGTTCAAGTCACTAAGTTTGAGATTTAACGTGGGATTGAAACTTGTTATATATCATATACCAATTCATAACCATAAACATTTAAAAGATAGCTCCAATAGTATCTTAGTTTCTCAGTTATAATTCGTTTTAACCCTCATTTCCTTAGCTCAAAGATGGAACGTATTTTTTATGAAGCAGACACCAAGGATGCATATACCAATCTTCCCATATATGTATTTGATACATCTTACTTACCATCCCCTGACATGATCAATTATGATGAATTTATTCCAACTTTAATGAATGTCCTACCCAAGCATCCATACGTATTGGTTATGCTTAGTTGTGGATTAAATAAAATTAGTTGGATATGGGGTATCAAGTTTTTAAAAACTTTTTTATCATCAGATAATAAAATTAATAATCTAGATAATTTGAATAAGATTATAACAGTTCATGATAGTTGGTTTGTTAAATCAATTACTCAAATTTTAACCAACTACAATTTCACCAAAAAGAATTTATCAAGTCTTAATAAAGCATTTGAAAGTTTTAATAATTTCAATCTTAGTGATTCAATTAGTCAAGTTAGTAATAACTCAACTGCTTTATTACTGTTACCGCCAAATTTAGTCATTAATTGCAGTACATTATCTCAATTGACTTTTTACGTTGATATTAGAAGATTGAAATTATCTTTAAATGTTTATAAACATAACTTGTTATTGGAACCTAAAATTTCATTTACATTCCCAATTGATTATATTATTAATTCTGAAACTAAAATAAATCAAAAATTGAGTCCAATTTTTTTCCATCATTTTTATCAAATCTTTAACATTATAAATATATTTGGTGATAAAGTTGAATTGATTTTCCATAAACCTGGTAATAAAGCCAATACGGACATTCTACATCAATGTATAAGTAGAAATCAATTGATTTGGATTAATGATTGGGATTTATATTGTATTGCAACTACTTTTAAAAAATTATTAATGGATCTTCCCCAACCTTTGATATCTGCATCAATAGTAACTTTGCCAATAAAGAATGATTTTGAAAATACCCTCAGTTCTTTTAATAAATTAATGAATCATTATAATAAATTTGAAGATAATCACTATGGAATGGTATTATATCAATTATTAGAATTATGTTCAAGAATTATTGCAAATCCTTCAGTTACGAAACATAATTCTTTATCAATGTCTAAATGTTTAAGTTATTGTATTAGTCAAGAATTAATTTCACTGCAAAATAAGGATCGAGTCTTAATAATAACTAGAATTTTCAAAAATTATTTGGATTTTTGGTATCGTATTAAACCTTTATATCAGGATAAATTTTCAACAATTGATCAAATTATTAAAGGTGAGGAGTGTCCACAAAATAAATTGGATGATTCATATGATTTATCTTATGACATAACAATGGAGGAAGATTCAGAGGAAGAAACAAGTCAAAGTGAAGATGAAGTCAATAAAAATTTCAATTCTTCAAACGTTTTAAGTAACAATAATAATTTAATAAATCAACTTCAAAAACAACAAAAACAGCAAAGTATAACTCCACTGTCAAGTCCAAATAAAACCACACCATCAACTCCCAATTCTAATTCACCAGTGACCAGCAAATCAAATGATCGTCAAATAAGTCATGAAAAGAAGTCATCACTTGGTAACTCGACATTTCAATTTCCAGCACAAAAATCAAAACTTAATCCGGTTAAAAAACCATCTGTGACTTCATTAAATTCATCATATTCATCATCTTCGATGATATCAAGTATAAATTCATCTTCTGCATCGGTTAGTACTACATCATCATCAGTTTCAACTTCAAGTCAAAAAAATCAATCACAAACTAATAATCATAATCATCTCAGATCTAAATCGAGCCTTACTTTCAATCCGGGACAAATTTCTCATTCATCAACCCCAAGTGTAACTGTTAAAAAGCCCGTTATCAGGGGTCGAAAAGTTGGAGAATTAGCCAAATTATATGAAGAAAGATGTCAAGGTTTAGAATTATTGAGAAGTATGTGATATTTGATTTGATAAATGCATTTTTCAATCCCTAATGACATGAACAAAACAAATTTAGCTCAAATCAGGAGTAATAGGTTTATTACAGGTTTTAATTTTTCTTTTTTTTTTTTCCATATTTACAATTTCATATTCACATTTTTATTCAAATTATGGTTATCGGTTTTCAATCCTTCGTTTCCGTTTCTTCTATTCTGGTTTGTATTTTATATATATCACTAAATTCAAAAAGCTTATTTTTTTTTTCCCACTACAGAAAGAGCGTAGACACTTAATAGTAAAGATGTATTATATTAAAAATTTTTTTCTGACTTTATATAAATACTAAGTTTTCAACTAAAGATTACAGATTAAAGAACATAAAGGAGGATCCGAAGAAGAGATTGATTTTTTTTTTTTTAAAAATTTTTCTTTTTGATATTTTTTTTTTTTGCAGCAGATAAACTTATTATTATTAGTTTTTTTTTTTTTTTCCATTTGTTTGTAGAACTATTCACCAACTAATCTACTATCGATATTTTCCATTGATAAGTCATGAGCGTTGTGGCCATGATTTTGACCAGCACTTGCAGCGACAGCAGCGATTGCAGCAGCAGCAGTATTATCATTATTATCGGTATCATCCCCGATATTTTCTAATTGTTGTTGATAATGTTGTAATTGTTGTTCATCCAATTGATTTTGAGAATCTGCTTGTTGAGCTTGTTGTAATTGACGTTGTAATTCAGCTTCTTGTTGTTGACGTTCAATTTCCAATTCAATTGCTCTTTCAGTTATACCATGATTATGATGATGTTGAGAATCATCTTGACCATGATCACCATTTGAATCCAACATATGTTGATAATTTGAATTTGTAACATTTGGAACCAATTGTTGAGCAGCTTGAACTGCATGAGCTTGAGCTTGAGCAGCTCTTCTTGAATTAAAATTTTTAGATTGATTAATTGAATTTTGATTTGGATTTGAAACAAATCTATGTTGTTTTTTCAATTTTCTTTTATAACCTCTAATTTCATTATAAATATCTTCACGTTTAATTAAAACATCAGGATATTGTTCTTTAATTTTTTTTTCAATATGAGAAGGTTTTGTACCAACTTTATATAAATCAAGAATTAATAAATTTAATTCATCAGAACGTTTTCTTAACATTGGATGATTTGATAAAGGATCTAATTGAGGATGATTATGTTCATTACAAGTAGTTCTTAAAGTCCAAATTGAAGTTGATTTTTTAAAAGAAGCAGTCATTGAAAATGGACATCTTAATTTTTTAGTTTTTGTATTTGGATCTAGTATATAACCATTACCAATATCAACACCTGAATTACTTACAGGACTTGAAGAATCATTTTCACCATTAGAATCTTTTTTAGTTTTTTTATGACGATAACGTCCACCCAATTCACAAGTATAATAAATTGCCTTTTTATTTGAATGAGCAATAACAACCCCAAATCCATTATCTCTTGCAAATTCTTGAATAAATTCATTTAAATCTTCTCTATTTTCAAAAACTTGTTCTGGAAATGGTCTAGTAATTAAATTACCTTCAGCAGTAATTGTATTTTCACTAACCGGATAAATCTTCAGTTTTGAATCCATAATAGGATCCGGAATCTGTATATTATATTCGGAATCATCATGAGGATTATAATTCAATTGATGTTGTTGTTGATGATGATGCTGGTGATGATGGTGTTGTTGTTGTTGTTGCTGCTGTTGTTGGTGATGTTGCTGCTGCTGTTGAGCATGTTGCTGGTGTTGGTGTTGCTGATGATGATGATGATGTTGTTGCTGTTGTTGTTGTTGTTGAACTTGTTGTTGGTGATGATGAATTTGTTGATGAGGATCCAATTGAAGTGCATCGGCCGCATGTTGACCATCAAGATGATTCAATTGATGGTTTTGTTGTTGTTGTTGTTGCTGTTGATGATGATGTTGGGATTGTTGATGATGATGATGGTGAGATTGATGTTGATGATGGTCTCGTTCTTGTTTTTCTGCTAAAGCAGCAGCAGAAGCAATTTCTTCCAATTTAACTCTAGCATCTTCTAAATCCTGATGATTACCAACTTGATCTTTAACTGCAGTCAAGAGTTGTTCATCAATATTACTTGGATAATCTTCTTCTGGATTATGGGACATTGTTTACTATGTAGTTAAAGCTTTAAAGTAGTCAAACAAACAAAAAAAAGAAAAACTAAATGAAAAACAACAACAAGTTTGGGGTAAAAAAGTACCTTTTGAATAAAATTGCTAACAAAGTTGCCCACTTAACAAGTAATGAAAAAAACTTTTCCTTCTTGTTGATAATTTAAAATATCAAATTATTGTTTAACTTGTAATCAACTTAACTCACTATCACTAGAATGGGTTGCAAATTTGGAATATTGTCACTGAACTACCCTGTAAGATATGGGGGGCCTTTTTTCTCTAAAGAGAGTGTAGTGTATTGGTTTGGTTCGGTGATGGTCGTGTTAAATGGTAGTAGTGTAAATTTGTTAAAAAAGAAAAATCTAATGAAGGAACTCTTTTTTTTGTTTTTTTGTTCGTTTTGGCTTTTGGTTTTTTTGGAAAATGTGGAAATTTGAGTTGTTTTGGTTTTTTCTTGTTTTTTTTTTTGCTTTTTTTTTTTTGTTTTGACAGTGTTTCATTGGTCAATGTACACGACCAGGTGGGATTATATAATAATACATGTATTATTACATAATCACATGATTACGTAAGTGCGTTTATATGATTATGTAAGAATAATTGCATGATTATATAAGCGGAATGTACACAGATGCATAGTAGATAGACATAGTACTTATAGTACATATAGTACATAGACATATAGTACTTATAGTACATATAGTACATAGGCATATAGTCATAGTCATAGTCATATATTCATATAGTCATATAGTCATATAGTCATATAGTCATATAGCACTTATAGACATGTAGCACTTACAGTACGTATATTTATAGTGCATATAGCACATATAGTACTTATAGTACGTATATACGTATAGTACTTATAGTACGTATATACATATAGTACTTATAGACAGTAGACAAACGGCACTTAAAATACTTATAGACATAGACATATAGCACATACGTACTTTACGTATATACATATAGTACTTATAGTACGTATATACATATAGCACATACAGTACGTATAGTACTTATGGACATATAGTACGTAGAGCACATATAGTACGTATAGGACTTATAGGCAAATAGTACTTATAGCACATATACTACGTAGAGCACATATAGCACATATAGTACGTATAGCACTTACAGACATATAGCACTTCTAGACATATTGAACTTATAGCACTTATTGTACGTATATCACATATAACCTATAGACTATGGACATGTATTGCTTATAGTACGTATATTACTTATAGTACTTGTAGACATAGACATATAGCGCATATAGTACTTGTAGACAGACATATAGTACATATAGACATATAGACATATAGACAGTACTTACTTATAATACATAAAGTACAGACAGATAGTACTTATAGTCGTAAAGACAGAAAGATGTACTTATAGTAAGTACATGAAGTAGACATAGACAGTTCCTTTATACATATAGTACATAGACATACAGATAGACAAATAGTAATCAATTATTCAATAAGTTATTGGCCCAGTTAGGTAAAACAAAGGAAGATTGATGAACTGAATCATTGTAATATTTAAATAAGGAATCTTGAGTATTTTTTGGTAATGATCTTTGTGGAATTGATAAATTATTATTTGAATCATTAGTTGCAATAATTAAACCTAATTGACCTGAAGTATAAGAAGGCATATAACATTGTAAATATTTAACATTATTAAAGATTAATTTTGCATTATTAATTAAATCTTTAAGATAATTAATATTTAACCAAATATTTTCACTACTTTGCATAATAACAATACCATTTTTATTTAAAGCATTAAGTAATAAATTAAAATAATTAGTTTTAAAAAATTCTTCAGCAGGACCTTCAGGATCTGAAGAATCAGTTATAATAATATCAAATTTATTATTTGATTCTTGTAAATTTTTTAAATATTTAAATCCATCATCAATTATAATTTTAACTCTTGAATCATTATGAAATTTTGCCATTTCTGGTAAATATTTTGCACTTAATTTAATTACCATATCATCAATTTCAACCATTGTAACTTCTTTAACAATTCCTAATTCAACATGTTTTATTACTTCTCTAATAACTCCACAATCTCCTCCTCCAATAACTAATACTTTTTCAGGTTTTGCATGACTCATTATTGGTACATGACTAATTAATTCTTGATATGCAAATTCATCTCTTTCAGTACATTGAATTATTCCATTTAATACTAATACATTACCAAATTTACTCGATTTAAATATTAATATATCTTGATATTTACTATGAGTATGATATAATATCTCTTCAATCTCTAATCCAAATGATTGTCCTGGAAATGATTGTTCATCCTTTTCATAAAACCAATATTTCTCTTGAACCTTATGTACAGAAGGATGTTTAAACTTTGTAAGTTCTAATTCATTCATTCTTAATGTTTTAAAATTAACCTGATATCGTGTGATTTAATACCATTAGTTTGAAAATTGAAAAATTTGTGCAAGAACCAAAAAAATTTTCTTTTTTTGAGATGGCTGCCTATCCACTGTCACTCCTACCGTCACTGCCTATCCTACTACCTACCCTACTGCCTACTTCATCTCTTTATCAGTCTAGATCGTATCTACAAGAAACAGTAAGGACAACACCGAAAGGACAATACCGAAAACCACCAAGGAACACCAAACACCAAACACCAAAAGAGTAACCAAAGGGCAAATCGCACAATTGCTATGCCAATTATTCGTAATTGAACCTTGGATGCGTTCATATAATTTATTCACATACCCTTTTTAAATGTATTCCTGTAAATTAATCTTTTAAGTTATTATTTATTCCACTCTAATTTGCTTCTGCTTATATGATACATTGTTATTAACAGCTGTACATTGAGACCAGATGCTCGGATTTATTACCTTTACCGTTTAAGTGCTGCTATGTTTCCTTAATAAATCCGTTTTCTCACCAAAAACAAAAAAAAAAATTACCAAAAAGGCAAAATTGCCAAAAAGAAAAATTTTCATTTTGATTGCAAAAAGCGAAAGGGCCAAAAGAGAAAGGGCCAAAAGAGAAAGGGTCAAAAGCGAGAGATTGAACAAAAGCAATTCAAATGATTTACATAAGTTGGGGATGAGTTAACAAGTTTAAATCAGTCAGGTACAATGAGAAGAGAGAGAGGGAAAAACAAAAACAACATCACATTGCATCATTTGCTTTAAGCGAGAGTTATTTTGACCCCCTGAGTTTGAGTAGATTAACCTTCTTTGTAGATTAACCATCTTTAATGAAGCCAAAAGTGCACTTGGTCAAGGGAGTAAAACAATAAGAAGGATTGTTATACTTTTTGTTATGCTTTTTGTTTTTTTGTTTTTTGTTTTCTTTTTCATTATTTGCATTTACATTTTTGTTTATGGCTTTTAGCTTTTTCTGGCTTTTGGATTATGTGAAACGATTTAAACTTTGCATATTGTAGTTAAAATAATCTTAAGGTTATGGAAATGATTTTTCTTTTTTTGCTTTTCTTTTTGACTTGATTTGAGTATCGGGCCTAATTTATTACTTCGGGCCCTGTTTGGGGCATTTTCGGTTGATATTTATTTTTCATGCTTTTAGACTCTGGTTTATTCTTTTTATATTGATTTGTTTAAGATCTTAAGGTATGACTAAGGTTTTGAATGAAGTAATTTGCGTTCGTAATTGCGTTCGGTCAATTTTAAGCATTTCCGTACACTACAACATGAATTCAATAGAGATGGAAAGTTTTTGTCTTTTTGTCTTTTTGTCTTTTTTTCGTTTTTTTTCTTTTCTTTTCCTTTCAGGTACTACTTTTTTTAGTTAAAGGATCTTATCTTGAAGTGAAAAATTGACGTTAAACGAGATTTTGTTTCTTAACAAATGTTTGTTTTCCCAGCTTTTAATGAAAATTATAAAGGTAGGAAAAGAACTTTTAAATGTTGCCGCAAATGTCGATCCAAGAGAATAAAATGTACTATAAGTTCAACTGATTTTGAAATTGTTGGTTGTGATAATTGTCAAAATTTAGGTTTAAAATGTGATTTAATTAAAGATGATAATATTGAATATAAAAAACAAAGAAAGAATAATAATCTGATAACTGCAAATCAATTATCAAATGATCAATTCTTTCATTTACCTCAAATTAATCAACCAATTTTAGGTCAAAATCCTTATATTGATGCAGCCTCATCATCAGCCCCAGCATCAGCCCCAATATCAACTTCAGCATCAACTTCAGCATCAACTTCAGCATCAACTTCAGCATCAACTTCAGTATCAACAGCATCAACTTTAGCATCAAATTCAACCATAACTTCAACAATAATTCCTAATAAGATTGAAGAAGAATTACCAATGGAAAAAATTACTGCAGAATATTTATTTAAAAGGTATAATTTTGTTATATCATCATCATCACCAAATTTTTTAATAACTGGAATACCAATTAATGCAAATAATGAATTGAAAAGTGAATTAATTGAAATGAATAATAGAAATTCAACAAAATTTAGTAAATTACAAAATCATATAAAGAATTCATTTTTTTATAAATTTTTACAAGATATAAATGCATTTCAAATTAATTCACCCGGATTTTTCGAAATTAATTCAAATAACTTAATTGAACTAATTCAAATATACTTTTTCAAAATTAATTCAATATTCCCAATAATTGAAGAAAATGATTTTTGGATTAATTATAATGAAAATAAAGTATCAAGTATAATAATATATTCAATTATATTATTAATAACTAATGATGAATTATCAAAACCAATATTAATTCAAAGTTTTCAAAAAAAAAAATGAAAATTTTGAAATTAATTTAAAAAAATTACAATATGAATTAGAATTTAAAATTAGGCAATTATTAATTATATTACCAGAATTAGGAGATACTGATAAATTAAATCGATTAATAATTAGTTTATTAATACTGCTTAGATTTGGATTTAATCAATTTGCTAATGAACAAAGTAGTCAAGATTTAACTGATGGAATTAATAATGCAATGTCATTATTAATTCATTTTGAATTTTTCCATGATAAATTAATTAAAGAAGGATTAATTTATAAACTGAATTATCTTCGAAATTTATTTTGGATATTATTTATATTTGATAGATTTAATGCAATGATAAATTCCAAAGCAATGTTTATTAAAAATGATGATTTTAATTTAAATTTACCAAATAATAATAATAATTTAATTAGATTAATTAAACTTGTTTCATCATTAGAGAAAATGTTAATAATAATTTATAAACCAAGGAAAATTGAATTAAAACAACCATTTAATTTAAATAAATTTATTGAAGAAGAAAATTTAATTATTAATGATGAATCAAGATTAAATCAAATTTTTTTAAATTATAATATAAATAATAAAATTAATCAAATTAATGAATATATACCAAATTATATTTCAATTGAAAATTATCAAAATAGAACAATATTTTTCATTGAAAGAAGTATTAAATTAATAATTATATTTGCATTTAAATCAAAACAATTAAAATTAGAAAAATTTCAAGGTATTGATAATCAATGTTTAAAAATTGCTCTTGATTTTAAACAATATTTTAATTATTTAACTGATTATCAAAAAAAGAATGAATTAATGATTAATATTAGTTTATTACCACTGATTGTATCAATATGTTTTACAGTTCCATTAACAAATAAAGTTAAATTATTAAATTCAAGAGATAAAATTGATTTAATTAGTCAAAATTTAATTGAAAATTTATGGATTGATTATTTAAATATAATTAAAAAATTAAGTGAAAATTGGTGGTTTATTAAAGAAATTACAAATAAAATTGATAAATTAAATAAGAAAATGACTTATAAATTATCAAATGAAAATTTAATAAAACTTGATCCCAAAAAGATTAATGTATTACCTTCAATTCCTCTGATAACTTCACCAACTTATTATGAAGAAATGATACGAAAGACAGTTCAAGAGTCGGAATCAAATCCACATTCACATCCCCATTCACATTCACATTCACATCCCCATTCACAATCCCAAATCGATGTGCAAGTACTGCAACAACCAATACAACACATACAACAAGCACATCAACCAATACACCACTTACAGAATGTACAATCATTACAAGCACCATTAATACAACCACAACCAATACAACAACCAATACATCCAATACAACATCCAATGCACCCAACCAACGAATTCCAGGATTTCATAAGCAATGACACTAATGAAGACGCATTTGATCCAGAAAAATTCATGGATGTATTCTATAATGAAATAGCATTAGTCCCTAATGTAATGAAATTTTTAGATGATCAATCCATATAGTATAAATTTTTAGCAGCCAATAGATCCCGATTACATAAGAGAGTCCATTTGCTTATGTAATGGAAATATCCTCGCTTGTCTTTTCCTTCCTGCTTTGAATTGCTTTGAATTGCTTTTGCACTTTGCACTTTGCATTTTGCACTTTGCACTTTGCATTTTTGCCCTTTTTGCATTTTTACATTTTTCCATGCTTACATAAGCCAAGGTTAAAAAATAAACCAAAAAAATAACCAAATAAAATATACAAAAAAATAACCAAATAAAAAAATAAAACAAAAAAGAAATAACACAATCAAAAAAATAAACTACATATCGGTGCATACACACCCCCTGTTTTCACTCCTGGGCAGACTATCGTGCGCTGGCCCATATTTTCCGGGGACATCCCCCGAATCGGCAATAGAACGCGACCCCCCCCTCCATCCCGTGCCGAAACCAAAAAAACAATACAATTAGACGAGCAACGGCAACAAACACCTGTACACCACACACCCACTTAACAAACCACCCACCCAAAAGCTTAAATAGACTAATTAAATACAATTGCCAAATACATTGTAAATAGTCAATTGTCAATACAATTTAATTTCAAGTTATTATTTTCATAGTCTATGACAATATATATCCATAGCCACTCAAACATAATGTGCTTACGAGTACCAAGAGGTCTCTTATTGGATACTAATGCTGTCACCTTGTAGTATAATGTAACCCTACAATAAGAGTAGTGTAAATTACTGTATTTTATTATACGGTAAGAAAATTTTTTTTTTTTTTTTTTTTCTAATTAAAACAACAGTCCCATACAAAAAAAACATGATAATTTCAATAGACAAGTAGGAAAAGTGAGAAAAATCCCAAAAACTCCATACAAAAGTAAAAAAAAACAACCGAAAGACAGGAAAATACCAAAAAAGAGGGAAAAAAGAAAGAAAAAAAAAAAAAAAAAAAAAAAAAAAAAAAAAAAAAAAAAAAAAAAAAAAAAAAAAAAAAAAAAAAAAAAAAAAAAAAAAAAAAAAAAAAAAAAAAAAAAAAAAAAAAAAAAAAAAAAAAAAAAAAAAAAAAAAA
>JAJMKE010000010.1:165448-198825 GCA_030569195.1 Hyphopichia khmerensis | reverse complement strand
TCTTAAACACTGGTTACTGCTTTTTAGTTGATATAACAGATATAAACCCATTTGCAAAGGTACTTTTTTAGTAACGGTACGAGTATACTGAACAGTTGAAAGGTTTTTAACTTTTTTTTTTATCCTTAATAATATAATCACCAGGTCAGTTAAATATCCAGTTTTCTAATTTCCAGGAGAGTTCCATTTGTTTATTAGAGCATGTCTTTAATCAATAGAAGTCAGGTAATGACTAATAGGTCATCTAAGGATGATGGGAATTCTATATTGCAAGTGTTTAAGGATTCGGTTGTATTTGCAATCCTTTTAAAAGCTTGGTTCTTGTTAACTTCGTTGATACTTCCAATGAACTTATTGGTTGGTCCGGAGGATGTGAAACAAGATAAAGTGATAGAAGAGAAAGATGTAAAGGAGGAAGAAGAAGAAGAAGAAGGGGAAGAAGAAGGGGAAATCAACTTATTCCCATCTATTACTAATGAAGATATTTCAAATGAATTTGGAAGTGCAAAACCATGTTCTACTGGATTAACTACAAGATTATTACCATTCAAGAATTCAAATGGAGAAATAGAATGGGCATTTACCGATGATATTACTAATGATTTGGATTCTTTTAAATATAATCATCATAATGAATTATCTCCAGTAACTTCATCATCTTCAAATAATGATTCAATTTTATCAAAGAAGAAATCAAATAATCAATCTTCAAATCATGAAACTCCAATGTCTTCAACTTCTGATTCAAGTCCTTTTAGTCCAAATGATGATGAAAAATCAAATAAACCAGGAATTCCTGGTGATGATAAAATTCATCAATGTCCTCATTGTGATGCAGTTTTTAAAATTAGAGGTTATTTAACTCGTCATTTGAAAAAACATGCTATTAAAAAAGCTTATTCTTGTCCTTTTCATAAATTTTCAATTTATATCGATGAAAATAATATTACTCATAAATGTCATCCAAATGGTGGATTTTCAAGAAGAGATACTTATAAAACTCATTTAAAATCAAGACATTTTAAATATCCAAAAGGTACTAAAACTAAAGAAAGATCAAATTCTCCTGGTAATTGTAGTATGTGTGGTGAATATTTTGCTAATAGTGAAATTTGGTGTGAAATTCATGTTGAAGGTGGTGAATGTAAATTTTTACCAATTGGTTTTAAAGGTAAATCAAGAATTAAAAATAGATTAAGAAAACAATTACAAAAAAAATCAAAAGAAAATAAAATTAATGATGCTACTATTAATGCCGCCGCTAAAGCTGTTGTTTCAAATAATTCTCCTCCAATGATTTCAAATAATCATCGTAATGCTAATTCAATCTCTTCAAATTCTTCTTCTCAAGATTTGGGTGATTATAATACTCCTCCTTTAGATACTCCTACTTCAATGACCTCAATGACTCCTGTTTCTCATAATATTCAAAATGCTCAATCCGTTCAAAATGTTCAAAATGTTCAAAATGTTCAAAATATTCAAAATGTTCAAAATGTTCAAAATGTTCAAAACGCTCAATCGGTTCAGAATATTAATAATCAATTGGGTCAACAGTTAGGTCATCAACATTTGGAATATCATACCTCAAACTCTCCAACTTTATCAATAAGCTCATCCATTAATGGTCATCCAACTCCTTCAAACACTAATAATCCAATCCAACAATTACATCAACAACAACAAGAACAAGTTTTTCAATTACAACAACAAAATAATCAATATAAACCTCTTCAATCTCATCAACAACCAATTCAACAAAATCAACCAATTCAACAATATCAACCACTTGTTCATAATATGGGTTTGCCCCAATTCGAACAATTTCAACCCCATTCTCATCTTTTACCAAAGATGGAAAAATTCGAAGATTATGATGATGAATTTTGTCTCGATACTGAACAATTGAATTATATCGATTATTCAAATGATTACTTGGATCTCATGAAAAATCATGATAATTCTCTCTTCAATCAACCTAATGATAATACTAATACTAATTCAAAAAATATGGATCATTTAAATAATATTAATAT
Source organism: Hyphopichia khmerensis (assembly GCA_030569195.1). Classification (NCBI taxonomy): domain Eukaryota; kingdom Fungi; phylum Ascomycota; class Pichiomycetes; order Serinales; family Debaryomycetaceae; genus Hyphopichia; species Hyphopichia khmerensis. The sequence continues at coordinate 196,789 of JAJMKE010000010.1, read as the reverse complement.
GAATAATTTTAATAATATTAATATGGATATAAATTTGAATAATTTTAATTCTTATTTGAATTCCCAAACTCAATTTCAAGGATGCTAGTTTTGGGAAGGTCCCTCCTTCTTTTATGATTAATGATTTTTATTTCTTGAATTGGTATTTATTTTTTCTTTCTTTCTCCCCAACTCTATTATTCCTTTCATGGTTGATTTTTATTCTTTTCATGGTTGATTTCATCTATTTGTTTCCGGTTCGTTTGTCATAATTGAATTATGCTTTTCTTGTTACTACTTTTTTTTTTTTCTTTTTCTTTCTTTTTAACTTTTGACTTTACTTTCCAATCGTTCCAAAAATTATACTGTTTATTCTTGCTTTATGTCAATTGATTATGTTTCTCCTTTGAGTCTTTGTTTTTACTTTACTAATTCTACTTATCAAATAAGTTTATACAATAAAATTCGTATTCATGTTTCTTTTTTATGTAAGTCGTAATCGTCGTTTAACTAAATATATCATCTATATCATTTTTACTCTTCTTCTTCTTCTTCAGTTTCTCCTTCTTTGCCTTCTTTTTCGGTGGTCCAAAAATATCGTCAATCGATTTTTCTTTCGGTACCGGTTTCGAACTAGTTTCTTCCTTCTCTGTTAACTTAAAGTTTGGTTTCTTCAAAGTATTCAAGCCGTGCTTCTCTGCGCTGTTGCTCCTAGCATTTTCAGCCTCTCGGGGTTGCAAATTTTCTTCATGTGATGGTTTCAGCTTCTTCTTGACTTTCTTCTTCGTCGATGATATATTCGAGAATATGTCAATCACGGGTTCCTTCACATCATTTACTAGGCTCGAACTCATTTCAATTTCGTCACCAATGTCCTCAGGTTCTCCATCTTGGTCTTCACTTGGCTTTTTCATTGGCAATTTTACGAGATCCTTGTCTACTTTCTCTAACCCTTCTATTTTCGTCAAAACCAGGTGAATCATACTCAAATTCCCTAGTAGTGCCAATCCTAACGTAATATATTGTCCCAATGCAATGATTCCATTATATTGATAAAATGCCCTTTTAAATATTCTCTTTTTATTCAAGTAATTGACAATCTCTCTAATTTCTTCTTTCTTTCTTTCAAGCGTTTTGGTACCTTTCAAATTCTGTAGGTCAATCATCTTCTTCAATATTTTACGTAAGTTACGGTGAATTATATTGAAGACTTTCCACCATGTCGATAAATGATGCTGGTTTTGGTTTCGATGGTATATCAAATGGTTTATCTCAAACTCATTAACTAGCTTATCATAGTTCTCCCGCAGTAGAAAGCCATCCATCCTAACCGATTACTTTCAATGCATATGTATATATTAACTTTCCATATATTCTTCTAATCTACTCACGATAGTACTTTTTTTTAGTGTGAAGATCATCTTGAAAAAAAAAAAAATTGTTAGAACAAACCAAAAAAAAAAAAAAAATTAAGCAAAGCCGAGATGGACCACTGATTCAATTAACTATTCTTCCTACTATCAAGCTAAAGGATGCCAGCTGCTACTCTTGAACAGGTGATTTCGAATGCCAGAGCATTGGTTCAGTCATCTCAATCAGACAAAGCCTTAGAAATTTTAAGTCCATTGATTCCTGGTAATGAGAATAATGTCTTCTTTTTGCAAATTTTTGGTGAAGTTTTATTAGAAACGAATGATTTGGAAACAGCTTATGAAGTTTTAACTGCTGCTTGTGAATTAGATCCTGAAGCAAGTGCAGGTACTGAAAAGTTCTTTTATTTGGGTCAAATCATTGGGGGCACTGACGGTTTAAAATGTCTTGATACTGGTTTAAATAAATTGAACAATCAATTGAGCTTAATTGAAAACAATCAAGGAGAAAATGATCAAATATTAGTCGATTTGTCAAAAATATACAAAGATAAAGACTCCTTGGTGAAATATTTAATCAAGAAGTTAAATCAAGGTATATTCGCAAAGATCGAAATTTGGATGACTGATTTATGTATGGAACCAGAAGCTGAACAACAATGTAACGACTTAATATCTTATTCATTGAGATTAGATGATAAAAACCCTGAAGCTTTGTCATTATTAGCCTCAATTAGAATTTCCCAACAAAAACCTGAAGAAGCTAAGGACTCATTATTAAAATCTTGGGAATATTTCCATAATAAAAAAGCTCAACTAGAAGAATTTGCCAATAAAATACAAAATGAAAATCCAGAAGTTCAAAATGATGATAATGCGGATGCTTTTGAGGTCGGAGTTGAATATATCGAATTGATCCAACCTTTGTTAACATTGGCAAGATTCGCTATTGAACTAGAGTTATATGAATTAGCAATGACTATTACCTCTAATACCCAGGATATTAATGAAGATATTCTTGATGTATACTATTATGAAGCTTTTGCTAATATTTTAAGTGCCAAAAAAGTTTTTGCCGATCTCAATAATATTAACAAAGATCAAGAAGATTATAGAGATTTAGACTTAAAAGTTGTCAAAGCAAGCAATGATGAAAATATAAAACTGTTCATTGAAGAGGCTAAATCCTTATTAACTCAAGGATTCAAGATCATCAATAGTGATTTAGGAGCAGAGGCCGAACCTGAATTGATTGAACAAGTTAATGACTTACTAAACCAGTTGGGTGGTCCTTCTATGGCTGATTTGATGCCTTTTAGAAGAAACGAAGCTGATGAAGAAGGTTGGGAGGATGAAATCAATAGTGACGAAGAATAATCAACTTGCATTACTCACTTTTTCAAATAATCCGAATTTTTTGTATATTAAAAACTAATTAGACTAATACTAGTAAAAAGAAACAAAGAATGTAAGCATAACTACGAGAGGCCAGAGAATTAGCACTATCTTGTTTTGAAGTATGGTTCGGGGTCAAACCTATTTTCTTTCAAGGCTTTATTAGCAATCTCTCTAATTCTGCGTTGACCGTTAGTGAGACCCGGTTCATTTACATCAAATTCCAATAACCCCATTGATCTTAAAGCATCATCATTTTTCAAATCCTTGATATCAGCACCCTGAAAATCTCTAGCTCTTTCCTCGGGTGATTGCTGCGAAGCATAATCTAGAGGAGACTTATTATTCAAGAAACTTTTCCGTGTTTCTAAGAGAGTGGAAATGTTAGCAATGGTCAAGGGAGTTTGACCGTAATAGAAAACACTGGAGTGTGCATTCTCATCAATAACTGGATACTCTTTATCAACCTCATGACATACATCGCAATGCCAAAGAACAAAATCACCTCTATTCACGTCTGGAATCCCTACACATGTTTTGGTTTGTTTGATATGAGGATAAAAATCATCACTCAAGTAAAGTTGACCATATGAGGGTTCGGCTCCTGGGAACTTTGGAGTAACCGTATCAATCTTATAATCATCGACATTTCCTGATTCCGGATCATCCCAGAACAAAGGTCTTAAGATAACATATGCCATCACCAATTTTAAATTAGGGATGACTTTCAATGTACCTTCACCTGTTTTATTATCACTTAGAACTAACCATCCTTGTAAGGTACGGAAAGATGAGCATATCGTGGGTCTTGCGGTACCAGAATTTTCATACAAGTCTTCCCTTGCATAAGCACGATCATCTAATTTGAATGGATCCCATTCTTCCCAATTTCCTTCGAAAATTTCCTTATAAGCAGCTCTATAATTTTCATCTTCCCATCTTTCAATACTTGAAGAATCGAGATGAAGACTTAAAGATGCAGCAGCTCCTGGCTTTCGAATTCTAATTCTGTCTCCATAAATAATTTGGGTATCGAGATCAATCAATTTCTCCTTATCTGTTACATGGAATTGATCAGCAAATGCTTTGAATAACCTCTGTATGTTTGGGTGAGATCTTGCTTCCGATTGTGGTTTAGACCAAAACAAATTATACCATGATGTTGGATTAGGAAAAGTATATCCGGCAGTTTCAGGGTGCTCTTTACAGAAAGTAACGAGCTCATCAAACCATTGATCTGCCTGTTCTGTCTCAATAACACCTTTCACCATTATTGAACCTTTAGTTTTAAACTCTGTAGATGCTGCAGCTGGTAATTGATAATTATTTGCAGCAATATCTTTCCACTCAACAGTGGGGACATAGGCAGTGCCATTTTCTATGATTTTTTGATTCTCTTTCTCGATTGCTTTTAATAATCTTTTCCAACTAGCAGTGACTGCCTCTTGATTTTGAGGTTCAACAAGTTTCGCTTTCAAAGCTGCAAATCTTGGATCCAAATCTTGTGGAACAATTTTCAAAGCTTCTTTAATTGCAGATGGTGCCATTTTTGATTCTTCTAAATTAATAAAACAACGCAATGTGTCCCTTAAAGATACTTTTAAACTTCTACTCTTATAAGGTCGATTCAAATGGATTCTGTTACTTCTATTTAAATAGTCCCCAGATCTAAAGAATGTATGGGGAGATTTTCAAAGTTGGGGAAGTGGGGGTCCCATTCTCGATTGGGAAATCGTCCCGTAATGCGTTCCGGACTTGTAGTTGTTTTTGCCGCAACAAAAAACAGCCTCAAACGCAGACTGCGGGTTAAGTTACAATACAGAAGATGTCATTCGAATAAATAATATATATTTGGGTTGCAAAAACTAAGAATTCATAAAATTCATGAGATTTGGTAAGTCTTTGAAAAACTCGTTATCAAAAACGTCAATATGCATTGATTCTAAATAGTCATCATAACCATTGGCATTGTGTTCGTTTTGAGGTGGCTCTGAATAACCATTACCAGGATTGGGATTGGGAATTGGGTTAGGAATTGGGTTGGAATTTGGGTTAAGGTTCGCATTATTTGCAGTGGGTCCAGGGTTGGCCATCTGTACTGGGGTTGCAATAGGTGGAAGAGAATTATTGTGAGGACCCAAGGAATTTGGGTCATTTCCATTCATGAAATCATCAGAGAGAATAGATCTGATCGAGGGTATCGACTTTGTTTTATTTAAATTTACCGGAGAATTAAGTGCCAAATTCATAGCCTGTCTGGGAGTCTCGGGAACTGTTAGATCGTTGAAACCGGGTTTGTGATCACCTTCAATAGAATTGAATACTTTTGACGGTGACTCAAGTTGTTTAATGAAATCTTTACATAGGTGACAAATTTCTTCAACCACCCACCATTTATCAGAAAAAATCTCCAATGTGTTCATGTAATCGTAAATTGTAAATCCGTAATAAGGGTCTTTTGGTTCAAATTTTATTGTTCCTTCTTTCAATGAGTTTCTCGCTTTTCGCTTGAGAGAGCAAGCCATTGCAAGTGTTATACACCATACAACTAAGGGGATCTGGAGAAGAAGCTCAGGCTTTGTTTTATTGATATACCATAAAATGTTCAGGGATGCACGTAATGCAGCCGCTTCAGGAATATTATTAGGAACCTCCAGATCATCATACTTGGCTTTCTGTGACGCTAAAATAAGAATATTGTTACTCAATCTAGTTAGAAATTCAATTGAGCTATTGAGATAGGGTACAATGTTTTCTTGTAGTCCTTCAATCGTGCTGCAATTTTGTAGAGGTTCATGAATTAAACCCTTCTTTACCTTTTGAAACTCTTCATCGCATTTCGCAAATTCCTTGGTTTGAAAATCATCAATATTAAACATTTGCTTTCTAGAAGCCATAGTGTCATCAGTTCTATGTTCATTATCAAAAGGCTGATAGATTGCAAAAAGCATCTGTTCAAATGATCTCGCCATTTTGACCATACTTAGCAAATGAGGCAAGTCAGTAGGTAACTCAACATTAAAATCATTCTTTCTGATAAATAAAAATCTACAGTTAATAACAGCATTAAATCTATCGAAGATATAGCAACACCACCAAATATTTCTGGAATACTCGACCTTTTCTTCTGGAACATTCTTATCAGAAATTTTCATTTGCATCCCCAATGATCCTGCTAAGTTGATTGCTGCACACAAGTCATGAGAGCTTTGCTCATTACCTAATTTATCAAATCTGAAGTGGTATGATAGTAATAAATGCGTACTTAATCTGGTAACTTTGTCATTATCACCCAATTCGGGTAGTATTAAAAGAATTTGACGGATTTTGTATTCTAATTCAGTAGTGAACTCAACAAAATAATCATGATATTCTCGATCAGTCATTTCTTTTGCATTAATGTTAGCTTTCATTTTGTATCTTAAGAATACACTCTTGAGTACCTTTTCAGCCATTTTGTCTCTCAGTATTGCTAAAACTATTGCATAAATTATGACACTCTGTGCTTTATTTTCCAGAAAATCGTCCCAAAATCTTTTTGTATGTACTATCGGAAAGATTGAATTCAATTTTAAAAAATATAGCTTTATAAGATCATTAACTTCACGTTCAGTGATTTGAAAGTTTTCACTAGACAAAGTGAAAGCATCTAATGATAATAAAAAGTCAAAGGTTCTCTTGTTTTTTATATAGGCTTGCCTTTCTGATCCATCAAAATTTTTCAATTTGTAAGGTCTCGAATTAGAAGAATCTTCATTCGGATTTTCGTGCTGCAAATCTACATAAACCCCAGATTCATGATATATAGATTTGTCCGTAATTTTGCGATAAACAATAGCTTTCGGATGATCTTGATAAACATATTGGTATGAAGAAACGGAGTCAGGACCGGATATGTTGAAGTTAAATCTGGCTTTGAGATATTGAGGAGTTATAGTCTTCATATCAAAATCTCCGGTTTGAGTTGAGACAGAAGCTACACTGCTTCGCCTCTTCGATGTGCTCTCAGGTGTAGAAGTCCTTCTCTTGTTTGAACGCTCATTCTTTAGGTAGTCTATGGGTGGAGAATGGCTCTTGGTTGAATGGTTTAAAAACGAATGAGGAATTGAATGACTGACCGATTGGGGAGATTGTGACTTACTTGGAGGTGACTGGCTATTTGTAGAGGAAACTGCAGCCAAATCACACTGTAAATTATGTTTATGGCAATTGGAACATCCTAAGAATTCATGATCTTTAGTAGCCATCGTACATTTAACTCTTTTAGCCCGGCAATTTTGGCAGCATTTGAAGGTTCTCTTACGTGTTTTATAGCTTTCGTTGAAAGCAGGAAACACTATGACATTTTCCATCCTGATATCAACATCTGAAGGTACCCTTTCTGAAAGATCTGAATTGAAATTTTTGTACAAATTTAAAGATATTTAAAGATCTGGTAGGCAAAAAAAAAAAAAAAAATTGAAAGGCTGCGGAAAGACAACCGGCAGAAATATTTCAAGGCACCTTTCCATAAGAATATCCTCTTCTCACTAATCATTATACAAAGTATATTAGCAAATTAAATAAGGAATTAGGCATATATTATATTAATTGACTGAAAGGATGACTACAAATCACAGACCTACGCTAGAGAGCAAAAGGGGAAAAAATCAAAGCATAACAGACTCTATACAACACTCCAGGTCTTTACCCCAGCAAAACCTGCTAAAATATAGAAACGATATCCAAGGTTCCAAGATAAGTAAACAAAAAGGAAAGTCAGCTTTGGAAGAATTAAAACTAGAGTTGCTACGCAAGGAAGGTAAGCTGACTGATAATGTTACCGAAATTAAGAGTCGTTTAAACATAGAGTCAAAGGATGATAAACAGGGACTAGTCCGCGATGAGCTTATCGAGTCCGATGTAGCAACCAAGGATCAAACATCATCTCGAAATACACTGGAAAACGAAGGAGCAGAGGGAAAATATAATGAAGAAGCTGAACTCAAAGAGCGCTTGGAAAATGAAATTCGTGAACATAGCGATTACTCAGATAGTGAGGAAGAGGATGGTGATGATTCTGAAGACGAAACCGAAGCACTAATGGCTGAATTGGCCAAGCTCAAAAAAGAGAAGGCGGATACCAAACGAAATCAGGAACTCGAAGAGAAGAAGCAGAAAGCCATTAGCTCAAACCCTTTAGTTCAAATCTCTAGTGATTCTCTGTCACAAACTCCTGCTGAGGGGCCAAAAAGTAATTGGAGGAACAGTACCCCATTCAAAAATAAGCCGAAAGTAACGAAGAAGGATGATGAATTCACAAATGACACATTGAATTCAGATTTTCATCAAAAGTTTTTGTCTAAATATATACGGTAAATAAAATGATATTATATAGAACACATTTTTTTTTTATATTAAATACTAATATACAATCACTATACAGATGAGAAGGGGAAAGATTCTAATGATATAAAATAGAACAAAGTTGATATTTTATTCGTAGTACCTAAATTACTCAAATTAAGTCAAGTCTTCACCAGTACCTAATTTAGCATTGAGGTTACTGATTTCTTCTTTCAAACTAGCTTCTTCGACAGTCTTAACCAATTCCTTTGTACATTTGGCAATGTCAAATGAAATACCTGCCAATCTTTGTTTGAAATTCTTGTCGGCAAAGTCAGCATCATTCTTGTCAGAGTTTGGTCTGCATAAAATATTCATACGATGGTTACAGTCCTCTAAACTTGTAACAACCCAACTACCATGTTTCTTCAATTGGAAGTTACGAGTTTGATTCATTGAAGTATTAGTGGCCTCAGCCATTTGAGAAATAACAATAGTAATGGCCTTGGATTTATCACGTAATTCACCACGTGTGGCATCTGGTTTCTTAATCGCTGAAAGTAATGATTGAATGGTTGAAATCACTTGGACAGTTTGATGTTCCAAATAAAGTAAAACGTGAGTTAAGGTATTATCTGGATCATCAATATCGAAAAGGTCGATATTGAAGGTTGCGGCAGCCATAGATTTACGATATTCTTGTCTCTGTCTAGCTTCAACTTCATCATCATCATCATCATCATCGTCCTCATCCTCATCATCATCTTCTTCTTCCTCTTCTTCTTCTTCCTCTGACGAAGAAAAGTCCTGTTTGACAGCATCATGCTGAGTTGGTGGAGAAGATGCAAAACCAACACTTTTACTTACTGGCGAAGCTTTACCAGCAGTGTTCAAAGGTGATTTCGTTTGGCTGGAAGAATCTGGTGTTGGTCCGCTGAAGATGGACGAGGCATCATCAAAAGCACCAGCGCTTGGTGGAGCAACATTGAGAGGTGAGGTGTCATCTGCAGCCTGGCCAATTGAACGAGATTGACTTGATTGTGCTGGCGATGAAGCAGCATTACCGGCGATATTCAATGGTGAAGTTTGAGATTGGGTTGATTGAGCTGGAGAGCTATATTGAGCTGGTGAGGTATATTGAGCTGGTGAAACATTATGCGCCGATAAATTACTTTGAGCTGGTGAAGCATTTTGAGCTAAACTTGAAGTTTGAGCTGGTGAAGCATGTTGAGCTAAAGATGAAGTTTGAGCTGGTGAAACATTATGCCCCGATAAAGCACTTTGGGCTGGTGAAGTACTATGAGCTGAGGAAGTACTATGAACTGGTGAAGCATTTTGAGCTAAGGAAGTACTTTGAGCTGGTGAGCTCTTTACAGCATTACTCAATGGTGAAATATTGTTTGACTCACTATGATATGATCCATTTACATTTCTTGATTGGATTTCACGCGAATTTACTGGAGAAGTTGCGGTACCCAATTCATCAGCTTTGTTGTCTTGTAAATCACGAGAATTAACTGGAGAGTTGTTCAAACTGGAACCATTAACAGAACGATTTTGAATATTCATATAAGGATTAGAGTAACCATTCTCATTACCATGTCCTTGATGAGGGTCATCGTGACGGATGGTAATATCCGAAGCAGCAGATGAAGGAGCTCTAGAAGCACCTAAATTTTCACCATTTTCATGAGGAGTAAGTTTACCTTTAATACTTTGGAAGAAACCTTGTTCACCTCTTTCACTTGGAGAAGTTTCTTGTGAATCATTATAATCATATTGATCCATGTCTGTATCCTTTGCTGGTGTTGTTTCTGCAGTTGAAGTGGCCTTTTCGGTACTTACTTCATTTCTATCATTATCAGAAGTATCAGAAGTGTTATCCTCTGTTGATTTAGATTGATTATCAGAAGTAAAACGATCTCTAATACTTTGGAAAAGACCTCTTGGTTTATTTGCAGGTACTGTACTTTCAGTTGAAGTACTAGTGGAAGTATTATTGGCAGTAGAGGCAGCAGTGGCAGCAGCAACAGTGGCAGCTGCAGTTGCAGTAGAAGCAGAGTCACCATTATTTGCTGCATTAGAAATACCAGAAAGATTATTTGAAGATTGAGGAATTTCATTTGAATTAATATTACCATCTGCAATAAATGGTTCTGATAACAGGGTATCTTTACTATCTTTAACTTCAAGAGATGAACGATTAACTAAGAATTTTTGTGAAGGGCTATTTTTCATTTGACCAACTTGTTCACCATCTTCAAGACCTAATGAACTTCTTCTACTAGCAATTGATTGATTTGGAGAAGATCTAAAAGGTGAATCCTTTTTAATTGATTCTTCAGTTGGACTTTCAAATTTTTTAACTCTATCAAAAATACCACGAGAAGTTGGTGAAGATTTATTTGAAATTGAATCACCAACTTTAGATTGTAACATTGCTTTTCCTCTTGGTGATAATTCTTGAGGAGAATTACTTTGAGAATCATTAAATTTTGAAGCTAATGATTTTACTGAATTATTACCCTTTGGACTTCTTTCAAATGAAGCATCACTTTGTCTAACATGATCTTTAGTTGGTGAATCATTATTATTTCTATTAAAAGGAGAAATTGCAGTTGGTAAAACACCAATTCTAGTTGGAGTTTCACCAGAATCAGAATAATGTTCATCAACATTTCTTTGAGGAGAAGTATTATTTTGAATTGAACGAGATGGTGAAGTTTGTTTATTAAGTAGACTTGCCACAGGACTAGCAATAAATTCACCATTTGTAATTGAAGTTTGATTTCTTTGAGGAGATACATTATTATTATTATTAGAAAAATTTTGATAATTGGAAGAATTATTAAAAGATCCTTGAGGAGAAATTTTATTAATATTTCCAAGATTTGAATCAAATGAAACATTTCTTTGATTTGATGAACCAATATTATTATTATTGGTATTAATAAATAAATCTTTTGAAGAATTAGAATCATTTGATTGAGAATCTCTTAATTTATTAGTAATTCTTAAAGGTTTAACCATAATTTGATCATTTTTTAAATCATTATTCAAATTTTTTTTATTTGCATTAATAATTGAATGATCTATAATAGTTGAATTAATTGATTCACTATTTAATTTTGAAACACTAACCAAATCACAAAGAGTGAAACAAATTTCACTTAAAGCTCTTTCAATAACAATTTTTGGTAAAAGAGTTGAATAAAGAGCAAAATATCTAGTAGCAGTTAAAGCATGACTAGTTGATTCACGAAGACAAATTGATTGTTCATTAGTATTTAAAGAACCAGCATCACCTTGAGTTGCAACTTCATTTGATAAAATTGAAATTTTAGAAATTTTATCAAATAATAAATCTGAATCAAAATTTGGTTCATTGATATATAATAAAAATGATTCAATTGAAGATTGTAAATCAGCAACTAATTTCATTGAAACCAAACCAGTTGGAGAAACCAAAGATTTTAATTCATTATCATTAAATGATAAATTAGCCAAATCAGCAGTAATAATATTTGATCTTGAATCTTCATATCTTTTTTGCCATTTAATAATTTCATTTTTTAATTGAGTAATTTCATTATTAGTTAAAGGTAAATTAGTATTTGGATTTAAATTAGGAGAATTATCAAGATGAGATAATTTATCATAAAAAATTTCCAATTGTTTTTTTAAATCATTTGATTGATTAATTGATTTATCATTTAAAGAATTTGAAGGAGATGAATTATTTGATAAAATTTTGGAAGAATTAATACTATTACGATTAAGATCTTTTGAAGAAGTAGATTGAGAATTTTTTAAAGATTGATTTTCTAATCTTAATGAAGCATTAATTGATTTTAAATTATCTAATTCTTTTAAAATAATTGGATCAGGTTGAGAATTTCTATTCCAATTTTTTTGATCTATTAGAAGATTTTGAATTTGATTATCCAATAATTTTTTTTCTTCTAAAGTTTGATTTAAATCTTTTTGTAAAAGTTTATAATTATTTGATAAATCTTGATAATTAATTTTTGAATCATTTAATTCATTTTTTAATTCAGTAATTAATTTATCCATTTTTGAACCTTCTTCCATTAAAAGTTTAACATCTTGAGATTGAGAAGATTGATTACTATGAATTGAACGTTGACTAATATTTTTATTATGTAAATCATTTTTTAAATCAGCTGCAATATTATTTTCACGTTGATTAATATCATCATCATTTACATCATCATCATCTTCTTCATCACTTGACCAAGTTAAATTAGCTTTAGTAGGTACAACTGTTTTAGGTTGTATATTAATTGATTGACTTTGATTTTGATTTTGATTTTGATTATGCAGATGATTTGAATTTAAAGATTTTGATGGAGAAGAATTATGATCAATTGAATCATTTTGTTTATGAGAATTATTAGTTGGACTATTATTATCATTTTGATTATGTAAATTTCTTCTTTCAATTTCATAAGAAATATCTGAAACTAAATCTTTAAATCTTGATTGAGGTAATGAAGCTAATTTATGTCTTGCTTGATTTCTTTTTGGATGAAATGATGATTTTGGTAATAAAAAATCTGGTTCACCTCTTGATTCATCAATTCTTCTCTTTAATTCATCATATACATCTGTACTCAATTCTTTGAATTGAGCTGGTGATAATTTTAATAATTTTTCTCTAGCCTTAACTGCTCTATTACTATTTGATTGACTTCTTGAATTCAGATCATCAGATATATCAAGAAATTGCTTCAACACCTTATAGTGATGAGCCAAATCATTCTCTCCCGACATGATTTTTCTGCTTATTGTTTATTTCAAGAAAAACACCCTGGAATTACCTTTGAATCGAGCAACTTTCAATAAAGATTGAGTAATATACCTTGTAAATTCAGCACTTGGAACTTGAAAGAAAGGTTGATGTTCAACAGAAATATTTTTTTTTTTTTTTTTTTTTTTTTTTTTTTTTTTTTGTTTTTTTTTTTCCTTTTTCACTAGAATTAGACGCCCTCGACTATTAAAAAAAAAAAAAAAAAAGAAAGGAAAACTAGTATATAGTTGAAATTTGGAAGGGGGATACCACTAAGATTAAAAGAAGGACTGCAATTGGAATTATTGGAATTAAAACCTGGATTAAAGAAAGACTGGTGACAAGTCAAAGGACAACGTAAAAGGTAAATGTAAAAAGGAAAGTAAAGGAAAGTAAAAAGAAAGGAAATAACAAAGTAGATATCTGATAATATCGGTTATTTATTTATGTGAATTCTTTTAATAATATTAATATTAATATTTTAATATTTTAATAATAATTGGATATTATAATAAACTGACTTGTTTTAGTCACACGTCACTCATAGAATAAGATATAAAAGAGACGTAGTTTATTAACAAAACACGATAAGTTTAGAAGGAGGGTTGTGTGGTTATTTGTTTTTCTTTCTTTCTGGAGCTTTTTTTTTTTTGGTTTTGTTAGGCTTTTTCTGTTTTTGGTTTCAGTTTAAGTACTGAACAAGTAAAAAACGTGAAGAGTGAGTAGATCCACAAATAAGAAATAGTAACAGTTACAGTTACAGTTACAGTTACAGTTACAGTTACAGTTACAGTTACAGAGACATAAACAGAAAAAGAAACAGACAGACAGACAGTAATCGCGTTGGCTTTAGACGATTGTAGACTTTTGGACAAGTACACCAAGTACACTATGTACACCAAGTACACCAAGTACACTATGTACACCAAGTACACCAAGTACACTATGTACACCAAGTACACTAGAATTAGGTTATGTTCGAGTACACCAGAATTAGGTTATGTTCGTTTAATGTTTTATAAGTATATGTAAATATGATTGACAAGGCATACTAATTGGAATATTTAAGCTTGCGCTTGTGACCATTGACTTGTGAGAGCTTATGATTTGGCTTGTGAGTATTTGCAGTAGGGCTATTTTTTGCATCTAGTAGATTTGAATTAAGTAATATTTTTATTAATCTATTTACACTATTTACTTATAATTGGGGTTGATGGGGATTTGCAGGTTTATTTGATTTTTCAACAACCCGAACGGTTATATCTTGTAATGAAGGAGAAGTATTTAAGAATTTTTCATTAATAAATTGTTCAGCAATTTTTTTACCATGAACAAATGTAACTGCACCAACTAAAGCATAAATCATTTGAGCACTTATTGATAATTCACCACTTGATTCAAAACTTAAATCATGATTAAAAGATTTCCAAAACATAATTGAATTTAAATTTTGAGATTTTGCAAAAAGTCCAATACTTAATCTACCAGTTAATTCTTTAGCCATTGGTGATCCTAATGAATCTAAATTAAATCCATTTATATTCATTTCATTATTTGATTTTTTACTTTCAATAACTTGTTTTGCAAAAAATAAATTCATTATTTTACTACCCATAACTCCTAATTTTTCATTAAATGGTTTAATACCATTACCAAATGATTTATGAGTTATCACTTGTAATGCTAATTCATCACTTATTTCATATTTCTCCCCTAAAAATCCTTTAATATATTTTAAATTCTCTTCACTTATTTCATATTTAATCCCAGTATTGCTAGTAAATGCTTGTTCGGGATCCTTCTTCAATCCGGCAACTCTTGGTCCACTATGTAAATAAATGCTTCTTTTACTAGTATGATTCAAGCTTAGTCTAGACTTGAAAATCGTGCTTCGTATGCTCATTATCCTATCAACAACGTATACCGTCCTTGCAATATCAATAGTTTTAATGCTTTCGTTGATGAAAAATTAAAGAGAACGAAAAGAAGAAAGAAAAAAAAAAAAAAAAAAAAAAAAAAAAAAAAAAAAAAAAAAAAAAAAAAAAAAAAAAAAAAAATTTTAGCTTACATAAGAAAAGTGTACGGGTGAAATTTTTTCTACGATGAGGTCTTTATAGGTTTTTTATCAGATATTCAAATATTCAATCTTTCTTTTCTAATTTTAATAAACTTAATTCAAATGGATATCTTTAGAATATTATCAAGAGGTGCTTCGTTGAAGAAAAGTAAACAAGTCACCACTGACTATGCACTTCCTTCAAAATCTCAAAATGAAAATCAACTGAAAAAGGCTGGATCAATTAGAGATGAGGTTGATAAAGAAACTGATTTCTTTCATTTAAAGAAACATTCAATTCCTAAAACTGAAAATTTATCAAATGATGAACCTATTGAAGATATTATCCCACCACCAAAGATTTCTTCTATTGAAGATGCAAATAAATTACGTACATTAAACAAATCAAAAATTACTGGTAATGATATACCATTACCAATTGGATCATTTGAAGATTTAATTAGTCGTTTTAAACTTGATAAAAAATTATTAAATAATCTTATAGATGGTGGATTTGTTGAACCTACCCCAATCCAATGTGAAAGTATTCCAATTTGTCTTGAAAATAGAGATATGATTGGTTGTGCTCCAACTGGTTCTGGTAAAACTTTAGCATTTTTAATACCTTTAATTCAATCAATTTTATCATCTCCAAATAATTCAATTAAAAATTATGGTATAAGAGGTTTAATAATATCTCCAACTAATGAATTAGCAGTACAAATTTTCCAAGAATTAGAAATTTTAACTAAAGGTAAAAATTTAAAAATTGGAATTTTATCAAAACAATTAGCTAATAAAATTAATAATAAAATAATAAATTCAAATAAATTTGATATTTTGGTTTCAACTCCTTTAAGATTAATTGATTTAATTAAAAATGAAAATTTAAATTTATCAAAAGTTGAAGAATTAATTATTGATGAAGCTGATAAATTATTTGATCAAGGTTTCGTTGAACAAACTGATGATATTTTATCAAATTGTACTTATCCAAAAATAAGAAAATCAATCTTTTCAGCTACAATTCCTTCTGGTGTTGAAGAAATGGCTCATTCTATAATGAAAGATCCAATAAGAATTATTATTGGTCATAAAGAAGCTGCATCTAATACTATTCAACAAAAATTGATTTTCACTGGTAATGAAGAAGGTAAATTATTAGCAATAAGGCAAATGATTCAACAAGGTGAATTTAAACCTCCAATTATTATTTTTTTACAATCTATTACAAGAGCGAAAGCTTTATTTCATGAATTATTATATGATAAATTAAATGTTGATGTAATTCATGCTGAAAGAAGTCCCAAACAAAGAGATGATGTTATTAAAAGATTTAAAAATGGGGATATTTGGGTTTTAATTACTACTGATGTCATTTCTCGTGGGGTTGATTTTAAAGGTGTTAATATGGTTATTAATTATGATGTTCCTCAAAGTGCTCAAGCTTATGTTCATAGAATTGGTAGAACTGGTAGAGGTGGTAAAATTGGTAAAGCAGTTACTCTTTTCACAAAAGAAGATGATACTGCAGTTAAACCAATCATAAATGTAATGAAACAATCTGGTTGTAATGATGGTTTTAGTGAATGGATGGAAGATATGAATAAATTATCAAAGAATGAAAAGAAATCAATTAAAAAGCATCAAATTAAAAGAAATCAAATTAGTACGGTTCCAAAAGTTATGAAAGAAAAGAGAAAGAGAAAAGAACAAATGATTCAAGCCTCGAAGAAAAGAAAAGCTTTAGAAGATAACAATCCAAAGGAGGATTAATGTAAATTATATATATATAAAGTAAATGCATAATTAATGATCTTACAGTGTTTTAAGTTAAATGTAAAGTTTTCTTTTATTTAATGATATATTTATTCGAGGATTACTCTTCGTTAATGAATAGTTGAATGAAGCAAATGAAAATCGATTCGTAAGAATATTTATCTTTTCATTCTATATGATACAATGAATAATATGGAGGTATAATGATCCAAACTGTTTTATATTTTTTTGCTTTTTTTTTTTTCAATATTTTTCTTGATAAAAACTTTTATTTCTCTATATTCGTAAAGTTATCATATAAACCTTATTGTAATAAAGAAAAGCAAAAGAATTAGTGGTGTTCAGCATGACCGACAGAAGGGTAACCAAAGATACTTCTTCTACCAATTATTTCACCAACTGAAAAGAAACCTAATAAGTGAGCTCCATAAACACCAGCTTTGACTGCACATTGCTTGGTTGGTTGGAATTGAGCAGCTTTAGCAATGAATTCCTTTTGTTGTTGAGGAGATTGAACAAATTTCAAAGCATTTTGGTAGAATTGTTGAAATTGTTGTTGAGTTGGTGGAGCCAAACCTTCTTGTTTGTAGACAACCTTACCGACTTCGGCACTAACTTTACCCCAGTAAACTGCAGAGTTGGCAAATTGAGTGGATTTGGTGACTAAAGAGTTAGCAATACCTGAGACTTTTTTGATGACAGCAGACATGTTTAATGGAGTAAGAAATTGAGCTACAACAAATTATACCTTAAAGATTTAGCTTTTTTTTTTTTTCATTTTTTTTTTTTTTTCATCAAAACTTCTCACAATATTTTTGTTCCGTGGGCCAATCAAAACTAAGGAGGACCACACTAACAACTATTCTGGTATTTTTACCATTTAAAATGTACGGGTGCAACACCGTAAAGTATGGGGATTTCCAAATCAGGAATTTGATTTCAATTACATTTTATACTTTATCAATTGAAGAGATATATATTATTAGATACATCTACAAACTAACACCAAATCTCTCGGGCCATATTGAAGGAGCTACTAAGCTCCAACCATATAAGATGTAGCAAACCCAGGAACTTACGATTTTGACCCAACTAGAGAAGTAAGTTCTACCTACTGGGACGAAATCTCCCAAATCGTCTTGTTGAACATTAATGGTTAATAAAGTAGCAACGTATTGAGTAGCTAAAAAGAAGATTATGTGGAACAAAACGTAGTTATATTTGACTTTCAGTCTTTCTTCATCTTGAGTATTTGAAGAATCTTCAGTTTCGTCATCATAGATATCGAGTTGAGATAAGGCACTTTCTGGTAACAGACCTTCATTAACAGCTTGTCTTATTGCCTGATATCTCATTTCATTACGAGCAGAAGGTTGAGAGCTAATATAGCCATCACCTCCACTGTTAAACTCTGCGCTGTCAGAATCAAAAAATGCTGAATTTGCAGCAGCTCTTGTAGTAGTATAGGCCACCGCAAGGAAAGTGAAAAGGGCACCTAAAACTATACTGACTGTTCTAGTACCCTTTGATCTTACTAGAGGGTTGCACATTTTGTCATCAGGTTCAGAGGCTACTGCACTCATTACCAAATAAGTACAATAAAATACAACCATTGATGATTGAGCTAAACCGGCATGAGGATTAAATTCTTGAATTTTTGGATTTATAGATAATCCAGAAATCAAAATTGCAAAAATTAAGTTTAAAGTTATGGATGTTTGATTCATGCTGCAACCTTTCCCAGCAAAGAAGACATACATGATAATAATCAAAACTATACTTGAAACATACATTCCTAATGTACCTCCAATAAGTAACTTTTTCCAAAATCCTGCATTATATTCATCCTCACCAGTGAGTTCTTCTAATTCAATTTTTTCTAAACACTTTTCAGCCCAAGCATGAGCAAAATCAACTAAAAGTATCAATCCAATCCCAATGAAAATGGTTGAAAATACAATTGCAATATGATTTCCGTAAAATATGAAAAAAGTATCAGGAATTAAAAAGAAATTCAAAGCAACTAATGAAAGCCAGCCTATTATTTTGAGCCTCCAACATCCATTTTGAATTACAGCTCGGGGATTTGCTGTAGATTTAACATTAATTAACAAACCAGCTAATAATAAATGGAGTATCCCTAATGCAACATTGATTCTATACACAGAGGTAAAACGTATACATTCACTGCCATCTGGACCACACTTTATATTAACAAACCCAAAGGATGCCTTCTCTAATCGATGTATTATAAACGGTGAAAAGGCTATCCATGATAAAACTGAATTTATTAGAAGAATTAAGGCATAAGTTATTCTAGTCATTATAGAAGACTTGTACGTTCCACCAATGGAACTACAAACTGAACTCATACAAAGACAAGTCCCACTCGAAACGAGTGTCATAGGAAGTGAAATTGCTGCACCCATAACAATGATTGTTAAATACGTAAAATATACTTGTATTACTATTTAGATTGTAATGATAAAGTCATTTAATTTTCTGTTTCGCTTTTATGTACAAAAAAAAAAAAAACATAACAATAATGCAGGAAAACCCGATACCTTCAAACAAAAAAAAAAAATTTTAGTACAAGAAGCTTTTCTGAGATTGAACTCATCACTGAAACAACTTCAAATATATCCACACTATGTCATTCAGAAAGAGAAGTGAGGTCATTGGTGGAACTCCTATGGCAAATGCAAGAGCACCACCTGCTGTACCTAGGCCCATAGGTACTATTCCGGGAAGAGGGCCTCCGGTAAATGGCAGAGCACCTCCTGTTGCAGGAAGAGCACCAATCATTGGAGGAATACCTAGTGGCAGAGGATCCCCAGGAAATGCTTCTGGAACTTCTAAAGCAAAAGAGCAAGAACAATTTGATGCTCTCATGAAAAATCCTGGAGTCAGACCATCATTAATCACATCTCAGCCGACAATTTCTACTGGTAGTTCTGATTTAGATAAAATCATGTTACACCAGGGTTTACCAGTTGGATGTTCATTGCTCATAGAGGAATCTGGTACTACAGATTTTGCATCCGTTTTATTAAGAGCGTTTGCATCCCAAGGTGTTATTCACAATAGACTTGATAAGGATCAATTACATTCGCATGCAATTGTAATTGGTTTGGGAGCATCATGGGCTAAAGAATTGCCTGGTTTGTATAAAGGGTCATCCAAAGAACAGAAGAAGGCAAAAATCAAAGAAAATGAGTCCAAAGTCAGTGTTTCCAATTTATCTTCAGTTCCAACCAGTAACAGGACCGAAAAAGATATGAAGATCGCTTGGAGATATGGGTTGAACAATAAAAAGCAACAGGAACAAGAAAATACAACCGTTTATGAACATTATAATACCCAATTTGATATTACCCAAAAGTTAGTTCCAGGACCAAGTGGACAAGATATGTCGTTTGTTCCTTTGAGTAATAATTACAATCAAATTATTCAACAAATATCTCAAATAATTAAGAATCAATTGAAAACAAACCCATCAAAAGTAATTCGTTTACTCGTACCTAACTTATTAAATCCATCCATTTATAACCCTGCTTTTAGCTCACCTAGCTTCATCATTCCTTTCTTTCATAGTCTTCGTGCCCTCTTACGTGAATTTGATTTTAATTTATCATTAATAACATCATTACCATTAGACTTATATCCTAGATTCTCAAGTTTAACCCTGACTTTGGAAAATCTTGCCGATTCTGTTATTCATTTGCAACCATTTAATCAACAAATGTCGGCTTTGATAGAAAAGGCTTACAAGAATGAGCCAGCTAAAATCCAACAAGGTTTGGTAAATATTTTAAAACTTCCAGTATTGTCTGATAAAGGTATGATGATGATTTATGACGGAGAGTACGCTTTCAAAAATGGAAGAAAAAAATTTGAAATTGAGGAATGGGGTATACCTGTTGAAGACGACGGTTCAAATAATGATACATCTCATGATGGCCATGATCATGGCCCTCAAACCACAAAGAACATAGAATTTTAATGACTTTTGGAATGATAATAAATAACCTTTTAATAATCATCTTTGGTCCGCTTTACTAAGTCGGCTATTAACTCCTGTAGGGAATCTATTTTTGCCATAATCTTATCCTGACCATCTAATCGGCTAAGTATTTGTTTTTGAGTAGTTTCGATTTTCTTTATCTTTTCTAATAATTGGTCAAAGTCTTTCTTCTGTTCTTGCTCTGTAATTGTTTTCTGGGAAGTAAAGTTAATATTTTGTGGTTCGGGTTTCAAAGGAGGCAGAAGAGAACGCATAGGAGATCGATTCTCTGTTTCAGGTTTTAGCTCTGCGGTGTCATTATTATTGAAATGAACTTCTTCATCAAAAGTCACTGTTCTGGATTTCTTTGGCTTCTGTGGAGAACCCTCAAAGCTTCTTTTCCGGTTATGTTCAATTTGACTTATTCGTTGCCTCCTCTCAGGTGATCCACTCCTTCTTGTGGGTGAACTTCTTGGGGAACGTCTAAATGAAGTGCTGTTGCCAGATCCCAGAGAATCAGGCCTTGGAAGAGGAGTATTAGAAAGTTGAACTTTATCGGGAGACCGATTATTAGCTCGCATTGGGGATCTTTGCATAGCCCTATCTAATACTTCCTCGATACTATAGTCAAACTTTGACATGTTTATTGATGTTAGATGACTCTGACAATGAGCTTCTTTTATAAATCAAAATAACTAAAAGAAAAACAGAAGGGTCAAAATCAAAACACTGCGCGCCTAAAAAAAAAAGAGAGACTGCGAAAAGTTATATATCACTTTCATTTCTACAATTACTGCAAAGTGTTATCAAACTTTACCAAACTTTACCTAATTACATTTTTTACGGTATAAGAACATAGAATGACCTTTGAAATTGAAGCTCAAGGAAGGGGGGCAATTATTGAAATCGATGAACTTCAAAACCAGGGGATCAATGTGGGAGATATCACCAAATTGAAAGGCGCGGGCGTCTATTCTATTGCAGTATGTCATTTGAATTTACACTCCAAAATGATTCATTACTAACTTTATAGACTGTTCTTTCGATGACTAAGAGGAATTTGTGCAAGGTGAAAGGATTGAGTGAAGTTAAAGTAGATAAGATAAAAGAAGCTGCCGGGAAGCTTATGGTATGTATCTTCATTTAGCCAAGTTGATTACAAGACTAACGAATTAGAACGTTGGGTTTATCCCCGGAACCGTTCAAGCGGAACTCAGGAGAAGTGTTTTCAAGATAAGCACTGGTTCTAAGCAATTGGACGAAGTTTTAGGAGGTGGGATTCACTCTAGAAGTCTTACTGAAGTTTTTGGTGAGTTCAGATGCGGTAAAACTCAATTATGTCATACCATGTGTGTCACTGCTCAATTACCAAAGGAAATGGGTGGTTCCGAAGGTAAGGTGGCCTACATTGATACCGAGGGTACCTTCAGGCCAGAGAGAATTGAATCAATCGCTACTAGGTTTGGCGTTGATCCAGAGGCTTGTCTCGATAACATTTCATATGCTAGAGCCCTCAATAGTGAGCATCAGGTAGAGCTCTGTGAACAGTTAAGTGGTGAGCTTGCTAGTGGTGATTATCGTTTAATAATTATCGATTCTATAATGGCTTGCTTTCGTACTGACTTCATTGGTAGAGGTGAGTTAAATGATAGACAACAAAAGTTGAATCAATACTTATCATTATTAACTAGATTGGCTGAGGACTACAACGTCGCGGTCTTCCTAACAAACCAAGTTCAATCAGATCCCGGTGCAAGTGCTTTGTTTGCGAGCGCCGATGGAAGAAAACCAGTTGGTGGTCATGTTTTGGCTCATGCTTCCGCAACGAGATTATTACTTAGAAAAGGTCGTGGTGAAGAAAGAGTTGCAAAGTTGCAAGATAGTCCCGATATGCCCGAAAAGGAATGTGTATATGTCATTGGTGAAGGTGGAATAAAGGATTCAGAATAGCATTTCCTCCTCAGCTTTGAATAAACTTCAGGGTCTGAGTACTTTTCAGTTCCTCGAGTTTAAAGATATGGGATGTCTGCGTTATGAATCAATCGCTCTACAAGTTTGTACTCGCATCGCTAATTTGTCCGCAAAAGGTAAATTAATTAAAAAAAAAAAAAAAAAAAAAAAAAAAAAAAAAAAAAAAAAAAAAAAAAAAAAAAAAAAAAAACTAAGTACATACGCGTCTTTCTTCTGTTTCTTCCTCGATTTTTTCACGCTTTGATTTTTTTTTCTACACTTCTCTAGCTCTTTTAACTAGTTCATCATATTCTATAGAGAAAATCAATAAATCTTTAGCGAATAATTATGTCGTCCCCTATTCGTGATGTCAATGATCTTCCTGAAGATCCAAGTTTGAAAGAGACTGAGTCTCAATCCCAATCTCAAACTCAAAGGGATCAAGGTTCTTCTTCGCCTTTGTTATTTGCCCCAACTTCTTCCAATCCACCCTCTGATGCAAATATTCAACATGACTCTCAAAGAAACGAAGTATCCTCTCCACTTCATTTTACTTCTGATACAAGTCATCATCACTCTGATGCTCGCGGTAGCTCTCAACGTCTCAGATCGGATAGATTAACTAGTGATGTTGATAGAATTGTAAGAAGGCACAATAGAAGTGATTTACACGATGCTAATGCTTCGCCAAACGGGAGGAGGTTATTTGTGGATTCGGATACACCAAGTCACCAAATATCTACGTTATCGTCATCCTTCAGCTCAGATATTCCTTCTCCAGCTGCAGGTGAAGACACAAGAGTCATTTGGGGTACCAATGTTTCATTAAGAGAATGTGCTGAAACCTTCAGAGATTTTTTGATGACTTTTAAATTGAAATACAGAAAGCTTTTGGATGGCCAACCTGTTGATCCCGAAGATAATGATTTGTACTATATCAATCAATTGAATAACATCAGAGATTTGGGTTTAACTAATTTGAACTTAGATGCTAAGAACTTATTATCCTTCCCATCTACTAAAAGATTATATTATCAATTAATCAATTATCCCCAAGAAGTTGTTCCAATCATGGATCAAATCTTCAAAGATTCTATGGTTTCTTTAGGTCATGAACATTCTAATGTCAATATTGATGAAATTGAAACAAACCATTATACTGTTCGTCCATTTAACATAAATGCTGCAAAGAGAGGTATGAGAGAATTGAATCCGAACGATATTGATAAATTAGTCAGCGTAAAGGGTTTGGTTCTTCGTGCTACCTCCATCATCCCAGATATGAAGGTTGCTTTTTTCAAATGTAATGCCTGTGATCATACCGTTGCCGTTGAAATTGATAGGGGTGTTATAACAGAGCCAACAAAATGTCCAAGAGAAGTATGTCAGCAATCTAATTCTATGGTTATCATCCATAACCGCTCATCATTTGCCGACAAGCAAGTTATCAAATTACAAGAAACTCCTGATTTAGTTCCTGACGGTCAAACTCCACATTCTATCAATTTATGTGTTTATGATGACTTGGTTGATTCCTGTCGTGCTGGTGATCGTATTGAAGTTTGTGGTATTTTCAGATCAATCCCAGTGAGAGTTAATTCAAGACAAAGGGCATTGAAAAATTTATATAAAACTTACTTGGATGTTGTTCA
Source organism: Hyphopichia khmerensis (assembly GCA_030569195.1). Lineage (NCBI taxonomy): Eukaryota > Fungi > Ascomycota > Pichiomycetes > Serinales > Debaryomycetaceae > Hyphopichia > Hyphopichia khmerensis. The sequence goes on along the minus strand of JAJMKE010000010.1, from coordinate 172,470 downwards.
TATCAAAAAGATTGATAAAAAAAGGTTGGGAGCAGATCCATCAACTATAGATGACTCTAGTCAAGAACAGGAGGTTGAACAGGTCAGAAAACTTTCACCTGAAAATATTCAAGAAATTAAGGATGTATCTCAACGTGATGATCTTTATGAAGTTTTAGCCAGATCTTTGGCTCCTTCAATTTATGAAATGGATGATGTTAAAAAAGGGATTTTACTTCAATTATTTGGTGGTACCAATAAAACCTTCAAAAAGGGAGGTAGGTACAGAGGTGATGTAAATATTTTACTATGTGGTGACCCTTCTACTTCGAAATCTCAATTATTACAATATGTTCACAAAATTGCTCCCAGAGGTGTTTATACGTCTGGTAAGGGTTCATCCGCTGTTGGTTTAACTGCTTATATTACTAGAGATGTTGATACCAAACAATTAGTTTTGGAATCTGGTGCATTGGTTTTATCTGATGGTGGTGTTTGTTGTATTGATGAATTTGATAAAATGAGTGATGCGACTAGATCAGTTTTACATGAAGTTATGGAACAACAAACCATTTCAATTGCCAAGGCAGGTATCATTACAACTTTGAATGCAAGAACTTCTATTTTAGCATCTGCTAATCCTATCAATTCTAGATATGATCCAAACTTACCAGTCACCGCAAATATTGATTTACCACCACCATTGTTATCGAGGTTTGATTTGGTTTATTTGATCTTGGATAAAGTTGATGAAAATATTGATAGACAATTAGCCAGACATTTGACAGACATGTATTTAGAAGATGCACCTGAAACAGTTACAGAAAATACTGTTTTACCGGTTGAATTTTTGAGTATGTACATTCAATATGCTAAAGAAAATTGTCAACCGGTTTTAACTGAAGATGCTAAGAATGAACTAGTTAGAGCTTACGTTGATATGAGAAAATTGGGTGATGATAGTAGATCATCTGAAAGAAGAATCACTGCTACTACCAGACAATTAGAATCTATGATTAGGTTGGCTGAAGCACACGCTAAAATGAGATTGAGTGAAACTGTAAATCTTATTGATGTTAAAGAAGCGGTTAGATTAATCAAATCTGCCATCAAAGATTATGCCACTGATCCTATTACTGGGAGAATCGATATGGATATGGTTCAAACGGGTACTACTTCAGCCCAAAGAAGAATTCAAGAAGACTTAGGTAATGAAATTATGAAAGTTATTGAAGAAAGTAATAATACCATTAGAGTAAATGAGTTAGCAATCAAACTAAATGAAAGAGGTACAGCTAGAGTTGAAAATCATGATATAAATGAATGTCTCAAAAGATTGCAACAAGAAGGTAAAATTGTCGAAACTGGTGACAGTCATAGAAGAACTGTTAGAAAAGTTTCAATCAATTAGTCTATTTTTTGGGTTTTGGTTTTTTCCTTCAGTTCTTCAGTGTATAATATTTGTAATAGTTGTTTAGTAATATATTAGAGTTTTATTCTTTATTGAAGTTGTCTATTTACATTATGAATAAAAAAGTCTATAAAAATTTCTTTGGGTCAGGACGTGATGGTTCATTAGAATCGGTTGCTTTTCTTGAATCGGTTGGTTCTTCCTTGAAAGATTCCTCCTTCGAAACCGATTCCTTTTCTTCTGCCAATTTCAAAAAATTATCGAGCTGCTCTTCGAGCTCTATATCAGTAACCGTGTTATATTTGTATCTTGTTAAACTATTGGCAATATTAAGCTCTTGGTGTAAATCTACGGTCTCTCCTCTTTGTAATTTAGAGATAATTTCATTAAGAATTTCAAATCTTGTTTCGTAAGTTGATATTAGAGACTCGTATTCTTTTCGTTTTTTCATAAAATCAATTACCGTTGAACCAAATAACATAGTTAACAAAACGGATTTGAAGACGGGAGTTTTCAAAAGATCCCTGAACCTTAGCTTTCCTGAAGATGCAGCTTGCGTCGAATATGAATTCCTCGAATATCTTAGTATACCCGCATTTCTTGTTATTCTGCCTGAAAGAGTTACCGTTCTGGTCCAAAATCCAAAAGACATTATGATGTATATTAGCTCTTGAGATAATGATATTAACTTCTATGATTGAAAAAAAAAAAAAAAAAAAAAGTAAAATTATATAGTTGATATTTCAATTTGAAGACAGATCCTGCATATTCGCGGTAGTTCCAATTCACATTTCCCTAAACGCCAAAATCTATTTGAAAAACAGACAAAGTAGTAAACCACCAACCGAATTTTCAAAGCAATAACTACATCAAAGACGCTGAGTGCATAGTCCTGAACTTGCACTATATTGAATTCTATGAAACACTTTCAAAGTGTAAAAGAATTGGGTTTATTTGTCAGAAATCTTGACCAAACGATTGCGATTTAATAGTTTGAGATCTTTAATCGAAGTGATCTATTTATAAAGCTGACTGAAACTAGCATCTCCACTAAACAGACAATTCTCAATATAGTTAAAGAGATATCAGTTGTGGGACAATATTGCTTACTTTAACTTTTCGTTTTGAGAGGAAGAGCATCAAATGACTATATAATAGACCGAATATAAAATGAAAATTCCAAAAGCTACGAGTATACTTTTAGTGGTACTTCTAAGTTTGACCTTTTTAAATTTTATTTTGAAATATTATACATATTTTGTTATCATTCTTACTTCTGCAAAAAATTCCAATGAATCCAATACTATAGCTGAAGAAACCGGTGAAATTCCTCATCCACATGAGTTATATGTACCATTATTAACATTTATACCCACCAAGTCACCAGTTCTTACGAGGCCATGGGTTATCATCACCAGTAGCTTTATTGAAGAAACGGCTGCCGGATTGGTTTTAAATTTCATTCTTTTCTTTTACTTGGGAAAATATTTGGAAAATATGTGGGGATCAAGAGAGTTCATCAAGTTTGTTTTAACTATTAGTATTGGATCAAACTTGCTACTTTACTTTTATTACAATATCAAAGCATCGATATATAGTGAACAAGAATTAACTGTACCGCCAGTTATTATAAGTTCAATGGCATTAAACATGGGACTCTTTGTTGCAATCAAACAAAGGATTTCAAATCATTATTTATTATTTTTCAAAGGTAATCTTAGAGTTAAAATTACTTATTTGCCTTTCATAGTATTAACTTGTTTAACAATCTTGAAATTCATTGATGAAGATTATCAAATATCATTATCACTATCAACCCTTGGATTCATAATAAGTTGGATTTATCTTCGTTTTTTCAAATTAGGTACTAATGATAGACAGTCGTATTTATTACCATTTGCACTTAATAGAAAAAGATCTAATAAAAACCGTTACAAGGTTAAATCTCCAATTTCATCTTCATCATCCTCATCGAATAATAATGCATTATCATCGCTCATTAACAACTCATTGAATGGGAATAATCTACAATTAGATACAAAGCCATTAAGAGGGGATAGACTGGAACAATTTTCATTGTACACTTTCTTCCCGTATCCACTTTCTGTGCTTGTAAAAGTTTTTAGTGAAATAATTTTTCAAACAATGGTTAAATATGGTATATTTGATGAAAAAGACTTTAGTCAATTTGAAGAAGAGGATGATGCTGATTCAGCAAGTCTACTGTCTACATTTTTTGGTTTATCACAATTAAAAGGAGCTCAAGGTGACGTGCTGGCCATACCTGGGGCAAGTTCTAAGCTCAAAACAATATGGGATTGGATTAGCAGCAAGCCAGCTAGCCAAAACCTTGGAATTAAAAACAGTATGGATAAAAGAAGGAAATTGGCATTGAAAGAATTGGAATAATTAAAAAAAAAAAAAAAAAAAAAAAAAAAAAAAAAAAAAAAAAAAAAAAAAAAAAAAAAAAAAAAAAAAAAAAAAAAAAAAAAAAAAAAAAAAAAAAAAAAAAAAAAAAAAAAAAAAAAAAAAAAAAAAAAAAAAAAAAAAAAAAAAAAAAAAAAAAAAAAAAAAAAAAAAAGAAAGAAAGAAAGTAAAAAGTAAGGTCAATGAATCTAATTAAAAATTGTATATAAGTATGTAAATATGCTGGAAAGGTCATTAATTAATCGATTTGATTTTCATGTTCATATTCCTTTAAAGACTTTTTGATAAAACCTAATAATACATCTGATTTATCATACCATTCATTAGAGTTTTGATCAATATTATAAGTCAAACCAATACATTGTAATAAATACAGAATTTGATTAAAATTTTTCAATACTAGCCATTCTTTAATTGATAAAAGGTACCAAATGGAAGACTTTCTAAATCTTGTTAAACCTTTTATTGAGTTATTCTTATCTGGATATAATTTATTTGGATTTAAATAATGACCTTCTGGTACATTTTCAATATTATTAGATTTATCAAACAAAGTAGGATTTATATCAATGAATTGACGATCATCTGAAGATAAGTAAATACATTTACCAAAAGTATAACCTAAGCGTTCATAAAGAATAGCTCTAATGACTTGCAGGGATTGATTATTTGAAACTAAATGAGTATCGAATTCATTAATACATTTGCAAAAAAATTTTTCAATTAGATCAATCCACCACCAGGAAATATTATAGGTTAAACACATACATAGTAATAATTCAGTAGTTATTAATAAAGATTTTAAGGAATAAGTTTTAACGTTTAATCGAGATTTAAAAGTATAACTTAAATTATCGATATAAGGTTCGATAATATCATGACGAATTTTTCTTAAAGTATTTTTATCAGGAGGATTAATTGAAGAAGATTGAATTTGTTGAGTTTGAGCTAATAATAAAGAAACGATACACATTTCTTGAACAGAAGCCACATAAACCCAAGCTTTATCATTAGTATAATCTTTTTTAATAAAATCATAAGTACTATAAGCGTATTTAAAATCTTTTAAAATCAAACACCAATCAGCCAATTTTCTAATAGTTTGTTCAGTTGAAGATTTATGATAATAATTTGAAGTATAATTAAAGGAGGAATTTTCATTTGAAGAATCAATTGAAGAATTATTATTATTATTATTATTATTATTAAAGAATTTTTTTGAAACTGAAAAGATACGACCGGTAAACGATTTTTTTGGAGCCAAAATTTGATCATCCCATATTCTAATTTTTCTTTGCATATGATGAATTAAATGTTTATTAATGAATTCATGAATTTTATTTTTCAAAACTGAATCAAATGAAATTGGAATATTTAAATTATTTGAAATTTTTTTTGAAGAAGATTGATTTAAACTAATTAATTGTAAATCTTCATCAATTGTTGAATTTTCATTTTTAGGAATTTGAATTAATTGATCATTATCATTATTAATTGGGAAACTTGTTGAATTAACACTTAAATTTTTTTTAATTAAATTTTGGAAATGATAAATATCAGAATCTGAAATTTGAGAAGAATCATAAAGGATAAAAATATGAATTAATAAATCATCAATTTGAAAATAAGGTGGGAAAATCAGATTTCTAAAATCCACAATTAATTTTCTTAAATCATCAATTGAATCATTTGGGAAATTTATAACAAATATTTGTGATATTGGATGATTAAAAGTTTCAAATGGTACTATATTATTTGATGTAATGATTTTATTAAAAAATTTTAAATATAATCCTTTAGTTAATGAAGTATCGGATGTACTTATATGTTTTAAAAGAATTTCTAATGATGTTATACTAAATAATTGATCTAATTTATTTGAATCAAAATTTTTTGAAGCATCTCTAATTGATAATAAATCTGGTAACAGTGGTTCAAATCGAATTGGGAAACTTGGATAATTCTTAGTTATCAATTGAGTATTGGTGATTTTAAATGACTGGTTTGGTATGGAATATTTTGCATTATTTCCATACAGTTTAAATATCATTAATATTGATAAATCATCATCATTATCATTATATTGATCAAGTATTGACTTAAGCTTGATTTCAGAATTGTAACTGGACTGTAACGATATCAATGGGGAATATGTATGGTGCAATAGATGCTGTCTTGCAGTATATGGATCAAGACCCTGAGGATATTGCATTATATCGACTTTGTTCAATAAATTATACCTATATACCTATATATATATCTATATATATCTATATATATCTATATATATATGTAAAAGCTCGGACACTAATGTAAAAGGGAAAAATGAACGGTTCTGGTGTTTGGGCCTTCTGCAACCTGCAAACCATCACACGTAACATGCAATATGATCCAACCCGCAATTCACCCAGCACAACCCGCAATTCGCACTTCCCAACCTGCAATACGCGCAACATGCAATAAGCCCCGCCCCAATCTGTAAACTGTCCCAATATACGGCGCCAACCTGCAAAAATTAAGCCGTTTCCCCTTTTTTTAAGCGAACTGGCGCTGATTGTCTTTTTGGCTTTTTTTGTTTATAATTTTGATTCGTCTGATCGAGGGTTACTACTTATGGACGTAAACAACAAAACAACTACAACAACAACAACAACAACAACAACAACAACAACAGCAACAACAACAGCAACAACAGTACTACCTGCTCACAATAAACAACTACAATTGACTACTGGCCACCAATTGTCAGACACGGTTCCTTTAAAGCACGCGCGATTGTTTCAAATTGGATTGAATCGTCTATTCGCACTGTTCGTTTTGATGGACATTCTGTAGGAATCATCACTCGATATTAAATGAATTATGTTACACTATTCCCACTTTGATAGAATATCCATATAATGTAGTGTAATACTCATATGGTACACCATCAGCTCTGCTTATACCCACATACCTCTTGTTAACATGATAATTCGTACTGTAATGGTCAAATCATTGTAGAAAAGGTGAAAATTTTTCATTGTTTTGAGTGAGACAACCAAATTCTCATACTAAAAAACCAAAAACAACAGCGAAAACCAAAAAAAAAAAAAAAAAAAAAAAAAAAAAAAAAAAAAAAAAAAAAAAAAAAAAAAAAAAAAAAAAAAAAAAAAAAAAAAAAAAAAAAAAAAAAAAAAAAAAAAAAAAAAAAAAAAAAAAAAAAAAA
>JAJMKE010000010.1:142647-159659 GCA_030569195.1 Hyphopichia khmerensis | reverse complement strand
CCAGTCTTCTTAGTCCGTTTCCTCATTCTCTTAGGTATATATTAATCTATAGATATTAAATATATATTCTTGTTAGTTAAAAAAAAAAATATATATTCTTGTTAGTAAAAAAAAAAAATTCAAGTGTATATTAATTCAATGCATATGCTTTTTTGTTAGAAAAGCCAAGTAAAGAAGAAATCTCTACTTCATTTATATCAATTCACGCCCTTGGTTGATACCACCTGATTCTTTGAAGATTCAGTACTTTGGACGATCACTGAGGCAGGGATCTGGAAGATTACCAGCCTTGCACCAACAGGCTGCGAAAACATTGGTATCTCACTACATCCATGCTCTCAATCTATATTATAAACACAATAACTCACTAATTGCTCAGGAATTAGTCTTTAAACCACCATTTTTAAGATTAGGGTTTTTCAGACTTTCTAGCCTGTTTCCTCTTTCTCTTTGGTATATATTAAGTTATAGATATTAAATATATATTCACGTTAGTCAAAAAAAAAAAATCTTGGTTTGAAATATCACAACTTTTTTTGAATGGCAATATTCACGACTTGGATTAATCTTCTAGCTTCAAGTTTCCAGTTCACATTGGCTCTGTAAAAGTTTGAATAGCGAGTCTACAATTTTTTATTTCGTTTAAATTATTATTGACTATAAATATATGTCTAAGTAAGTTGTAGCTAAATATCTCAAACAAATGTTCGATATGATTAATTGTCTTATTCATTCTATCATGTAACGATACCCTCGAACTCCAAATTAAGACGTTATCCAATTCCACACTCTTTTTGCTTCATCTACTTTGCTGAAACATTTGCTACATTCATGCGAGTTGGTGCATGTATCTCGTTCATTCAACGACGAGCTTTGGCTTTTTTGGGACACTTAGCATGATACTGTTTGTGACCAAATCGGCCACAGGCGTAGCAGCCTCCTTTGGCAGATAGTTCTTTGTATTTTTTATTTGGCAACCCGTGATAACTTGATTTGGCACTCAGATCATTAGTCTGCAGTGGAACAGGTTTTGAAAGAATGTTATGTGACCCTGGATATTTGCCACCAAATTCGCTATCCCCATCACTATCGTACTCCTCTTCAAATGCGCTTTCCCAAGGTGTGGCTTCAAACTCAGCTTTTTGAGCCAAATCATAAATGTCGTCTGTTTCTTCTATAATTCTTCTCAACTTGGAGTAATTAGTACTGTGTAGTCCATAAATATACAGTTCCTTAATTTCCCAGGGGTGCATCTTTGCCAGAGATTCACTATAGATCCCCGAGCGGATCGTAAGATCACCGTAGGCATCATAGATTGAGATTAAGTTTAGGAATCTCGCGTTATGTTTAGAGATAGGCAATTCTTGTCTGCTACTTGTAATCTCTCTATGTAACTGAAAACGATACCATTTAGGTACGTATCGAACAAGAAACGCATGAAGTATTTCTTTCCATGAAGCATTTGTATTATTTTTGAATTTGTTCTCTAAAAATACGTTAGCCTCGTCTAGAGTCAATGCATCAACGACCTCGAAATCACTGCCCATGAACTCTCTAAATTTTTTCATATGTTGATCTACATAACGAAGCCAGTAGATCACTTCTCTTGTTTCGGAATCACTACCATCCTTCAAACCGGAAAAATATTTGGTTCCGATTAAATAAGTAGAAAGGCTCAATCGGTTTTGAATTTCGAATCTTCTTAATGTTTCTTCAAAGAGGAAGCTTCTTTCATTCATTTCTATTTCTTTTGCACTTCTCCTATGATTTTCGTCTTGACTTACTTGTTCTCTTTCAAGGTCCAGAGTCTTCTTTTGCATGTCTAAAGCATATTTGATTTTTTCAACATTTTTCGGCAATTTTTTGACCAGCTCTTTCAAATTTTCAAATGATATAGGTTCAATAGTAGAAGTAAATGAAGTCAGTTTTTTGGAGTTGCAATCCTGGTTTGGGTTGTTGTGTGTATGACTTTGTTTATTCTCACCAAGTCGGCCTTCGTAAACGGACATAGGCGATAGTTTTTATATGTTTATTTCAAGTTTTTGAAAGTTCTGCTGGGCCCTAAAGCAATGTCACTATTTTTCCACCAAGTGCTCAGTCCGTATATGAACTTGAGTATGTGAATAACTATATGGCTTTAAAATAAAGGGAAAATTCTGACTAAGATTTAGTGTTCATCCACTAAAGAATGTGAAAGTTTGAATACTAATCGTTAGATGATGAACCAAAGGCAATTAATGTATTTTGAACTAAATGAAGACCTTACAAATATATGGATATTTTTTTGTTCATCAGACAGGTTAGATGAAGTTGTGTCCTAACCAAGACCAGTTGAGGTATAGACCATCTACATTGTAAGATAAACAAGGAATTGATGACGAATATATGCATTTACGGCACGTTTAAAAGAAAAATCATCTTTTTAAAAAGTGATGCCCAAGTCCTGCGAATTCTTGGTTGCAAAATTAAGTTTTTTCCTAAATGAATGGCTTATATTTGTCAGGTAGTTAAGCGCTCATCTATCTTGCAGATGATCAAATGTCTGATGAAAACAAGTTCAATATCCTTGAGGTTGCTCGCTTTACAGTTAGGTTTAATTTACTTATGAATATGTTATTTTTGGTACAAGCTTCTTCTTCTACGAGTTCTATGTGCTAAACATCTTGGTAGACTACTCTACTATGAAGGACCAGCATCCTCATCAGATTGGTCATCTATTCCAAATAGTCTTGAATCAGCTTCCCCATTAGCAGCTTCTGCTTCTTCATAGGTACTAAGATCATTTTCGGGTGCTTCATCTTCAAAATTTGGAACATCGGCCCCCTCCTCCAATTCTTCTTCGTAATTGTCTTGAAAGTTACCAAATAATTCTTCTTCTTCGTCTATGTCAGGTACTTGAACATAACTTCTGCGTCCTGGACTACGGCGGAATACTGCTGAGGCCAATCTATCAATAACTGCTTTATCTACTTTCCTGATTGTCTTGAAAGCAGAGATAGTAATGGCAGCAACATAGATCCCCCCTTTGACAATTTTATTTACCACCTTGTCCACGTCGTTATTTTCAATGGGTTGGAAATCATCTTCTTCATCTAATCTAATCTGGCCAAATCGTTTAAAGCCACCGTTGCGACGAATACCCCTGTCGTATACAAAATAAGTTGCTGAGAAGAATATTGCGAGTGGAATTCCTATTATTAGAATCAAGCGACCAATTCCAACGCCTCTTCCATAGAATTGATTGAATTCTTTTTCTCTGCCTGGACAGGCAACGGGATTCATGGTGTCGAACTGTTTGCCCCCCACACAAGTAGACAAAGGAATCTTTCTGTATCCCGTAGGTTCAAAATATTGGAAAGCATTCTCTTTCTTACAAACCTCATTCTTGCGATCAGTTGGCGATAAGCCCTTGACTAATTTACATGTGTCATCAGTATCTCTGAAGAAATTGTAGTCACATTCAAAATCTCTTCTTGTGCAAGAACAATTTCTCAAAACTTTAAATCCTTCCTTCAATGGAGCGCTACCAATGAAGCAGTCATCGTGGTTCACGGCACGGCGCAAGTATTTGGCTTCATGACCAAATAAGCAATTATCAGCAATAAGAGGATGCTTTGGTGTCCAATATTCATAATCATCGTTATTTGGATTATCCAAGTCTAATTGACATTGTCTTTTGTGGACATTTGTAAAATCAACAGAATATACAACAGTATTTCTGGAATCTGAATTACTTTTTCCAAAGATAGTGAACTTTCTAGATGTATCGGATGGAACTGTGGCTAAATCGACTACTTGTACTGGCTTATCGGTAAATTTGTATTCATGCCAAGATTCACCTTCGTCTAATGAGTATAATAATTCATTGGTTTTCTCTATAGCATTAACCAATACCAATATAGTGCCTCGATCACCATATTCCCACATATATACGCCATCTTTTACTTCTTTCCACGTCAAACCTCCATCTCGACTTAAGAATGTGGAGCTCTTAGAATAATCTTCTAAGCTCTCTCCAACACTACCAACCCCAATCATGAGACCAACAGCTGAAGCTGAAGAATAAGTGTCGCGGAAGTCTGCCCTTTCCGTAAAGCCATGAAGATTGAGTGAGCATTTTGCTAAAGATTGACCTGTGCATTTATACTTCTTTCCTTTCGAATTTACAGCTGGTGGAGGTAAATAATTCCATTCCGCACCATCGTTATGAGAAATTCGTGTTTTCAATTTTTTCTGTTCGTTAGAATTAGGATTATTAACAGTGTTAGTAACTATAACCCCTTCTAACTCATCGATTCTATCATAATCAACATAACCAATTCTATCTCGATTGACTCCCTCCAACGATAATACGTAAGAAGTTCCGTTGGAGTTTGACTTAAGAATTGAGCCATACTCGTACCCATCTTCATTGTTTGTGGTTACATGCATGAATATGGCCAGAGAACTGGAATCTAAAACCGTGTAAGCTTGTTGGACATCAACGTGTAAATCGTGCGGAAAGTCAGCATCAGCAAATACCAAGCCATCAAGGGTAACCTTAGCCTTGAGTGACTTTTTCTCTGAGTCGACTGAAGCTACAACAACAAAGCGACCAGTAATAGCATAACCAACGATATTTTCAAATACAACCTTCTTATCTCTGAAGTCATTAGTTGAGGAAATCAATCTAATTTTATTTTCAGTTTGATCTTCCACTGAACAATAAATAAGATTCTTGTTATCGTCGACCTTGGTTTCGAAAAATGGAGTAACGAAGTCACAAGTTTTCACTCCGGAATACAAGGTTTTGAATGATTTCCCATTGTCCTTAGTAATGTATGCCACTAATTTGCAAGAAGGACTGAAAGGATCTTCACAGTCTTCGCTACCAAACCAGATAAATTCTTCGATTCTATCCTTGTTGAAACTAATAATCCTGGCATGCTGAAAGTTTGGAGTAGTAGGTGCCTCTTCTCTCTTGAAAGAGTTCCCACCATCGTTGGAAATATAAATTGTTTTAGTTTTTGTAATTAAGATGATTTGACCAAATATATATCCGGTATAATAAGCTATTACCTCATCTGGAATAGGAACTTTTGTGAATCCGACTCCTCCATTATTTGACATATAAGCACGATTTTCTCTGGTCCTAACAATAACATTTTCACCCGGATAATCATTTGATTCATCAATATATGCATATGTTTCAAGTTCGCCTTCGAATTCGAAAAAGTTGGTGATAATATCATGTTTAGCCCCTTTATGTTTCTGTCTGTGCTCATCAATGTACTCGCTGCACTTGAATTTTTCAGTTACGACAAAATCTTTCATTTTTTTGGAGCCCATGTTACACTTATTATTGGCAACCAATACTTTATCTGGAAGGGAAATTTCCTTCTTCTTTTGTTCCTCACACATTTGACCAATCTTTCTTTTATCTGGAACACAAGCATCCTTCTTCGAGAGCCTAAATCCTGGAGCACATTCAAAATCATGTTCATTACAGTCACATGGAGAATCATAGACTTTGACGTCATCAAAGAGACGACCAACAAAACATTTTGCCTCTTGCTTTCTTCTTCTGAATTTTTCCTTGTGCCCATATACACAAACTGGTTGTTGGGTTTCAGGCGACACTCTGGCGTAAATCTCTTCAAAGTCATCATCACCACATTTGCGGCCATCGAATGCGTTACTGAAATCAAAATGATAAAGAACTTCTGTAAGATCTTGAAAGCTATCACTCTTTTTATCTTCTAAACCGGAAAGGATAAATTTATTGGATGTACCATCTACTGTAGTTGTTAGAGTAAGTGGAAAGATGGCAGTTTCTAGTTTTTGATCTTTCCAAGATTTACCTTGATCCAACGAATAGTAAAATTTATCCGCACTAGAATCACTGTTTGAATAATAAGGAACTGCAAGAATAATGTTACCCAAATCACCAAAGGAGAATAAACAAGGTTCAGGCAAAGTATAATCCCAAGTAGCACCACCATCTCTTGATATGTAAGTATTCATGTTTTTGAAGCTTTTATCTAAATGCTTACCTTTACTACCAACTGCGAAAACAATACCAGGAGTTGGACCAGTTACAAACTTACCTTCCCCATCTCTTTCTGCTGGGGTTAATATATGTAAGGAACAACCATCTTTAGAGCTGCACTCATCATCATTGTTAATGATTAAGTCGCCCCATTCTTTACCATCATTTAAGGAAACTTTAGTCCTTATATTTTTGTTGAAACCACCACCGATCAACAAATCAAGTAAAGATTTATCATCATCGTTAGTTTTTTCTTCTTCCGCCGTATTGGCCAACCAAACACCATCGATAGTTTGAACTTTTTGGATTGCACCACCTTGAACTCTTTCTAGAACTTTTTTGAATTTCAAACCAGAAGAATCGGAAGAGTAAATAGTTGATAAGGAATATTGATGGAATGCATTGGAAAAATCCATAACAGCAATAAATAATGACAGAGGAGAAGAGTCAAGGAAGGTCATAACACCATGGGCAACATCCATTTTTAAATCAGCTTCATCAAAATTATCTGTATCTTGGGATACCAATAATGAAACTTTTGATTTCTTATTGAATTTATCATTTTGAATAACGACGAGCATGAAAGTTTGTTCAACTCTAACATTAAGAATTTTACCATTTTTCGCTATTTCATGATCGATCTCAACTTTCGTTTTGAAAAAATCGTTTGATTTGAATAGAGTTGATTCAACAACATGACCAAAAGAGTTCAATTTGTCCGTAGAGCAAAAAATTGTATTATCATCACCAGCATCAAACTCTTTAGTTGATTTTGTAAAAGTACAAGTTGTTGCATCTATACCTAATTTATTCAAGTTAGATTTGAACCCGTCTTTTGTAATGAAATGTACTACATCACATTTATCACTAAATACTTCATTGTCGGGACAAGAATAAAATTCAACAAGGGCCAAATCTTTCATTTTAGCATTGTAAGTAATTTGTGGAGGAGAATTAATTGCAGGATTTTTTTCTTGCTTTCCTTTAAAAGAGAAAGAATTGAATGATTTTCCTTGATCATTTGTCACAAAATGTTTATCACCATTGGTAAACGCCACTGCTCTTTTGATATTGAAAGGATCAAAGCTGATATGGATCACAACAACATCCTTTGTTTCTTTAACGTCTTTCCAATTTTTACCATCGTCAAAAGAAATTGTAAGTTTACCCTCCCTCAAGGCAATGATATTGGAAGAATCTTCAAAGTATGAGATATCAGTGGCTGGTTTCTCCAGTTTGAATGAAATTACATCAGGTTCAAAAGCTAGGGTAAACCCTAAAAGAAAAATTATCCCACAAATCAACCTCGAGAATGAATTCTGCATTTTCATTCTTCAATTTATCAAGTAAATCTTTCAAATTGGGAAGTTAGAAATTTCACTCGTTCACTTTGCTTTCCCGCCTACTTTTTGTTGGTTGCGTCTTTGAATTGAGTGTACCCTTATGAATATTCTTAATTGAATCTTTATCTAGCTTCAAAATTTGTATAATCGATAGATTAATGCTCGACTGAATGTCTTTGGGTGAATAATTGGATGAAATCAATCTAACTTCAATGTAGAATTGCAGGGCTTTTGCTTGACAGATTTAGGAGTTGACTTTCTCACTCCAACTGTTAACTTGGGTGTTTTTTTTTTTTTTTTTTTTAGCGGTTGAGTTTTTGTACCGCGACACATTCAAATTTCAAAGGTGAAAAATCCTTAGTTATCTTAAGGAGATCCACGTGAAAACCATTTTTCAAAGAAGTTCAAGGTTTAAGATGTCAAGTTTTATATAAGATTTAGTTTACATATAACGAATGTTTACAGATTATCGTATTTGTATATTGAAGTTTTCTCACAAGTTTTTTAATTGAAATCGTTAATTAAGAGTCCTATGTAATTGGCATACTTGATAATTTTAAGGTATCCGTCAGTATCATATTCAGAGCCTAAATGCAGACCAACTCGGAAAGTATAATTCGTAAGACTGGTTATAAATATATCCTTATCATCATTTTGAATTCGTATGATGACTCGATTGTTTGGTGTTGACTTTGATCTCTCTAATATATCGAAGTGACATGCGTCCCCTCGTATCCCATGGAGTGCTTTCAAGCTATTACCTATGAGAGTTTTCCAAGTCAAATTATCAACGTCCATTGCTTTGAATAGACTTGGAGACTCCAGCTCGAATTCAGGATCAACAATTCTTTGTTAGGGTTAGTATCGGTTTGAAATGAAAAAAAAAATGAAAAAAAATGTGGATCTTTATAGATCTGTAGTCATAACATACAATTCGAGGTGGAAATAACACCATTCCGTGTCTTTAATATGCGTGCTTGAAACGGTTTCTTTTTTATAGGTCCCGGTAGACATTAACGTATGGAAGGAAAGCTTTCAATCATATATTCATGAAGTCTTATCAAATGGTCTTCTCAGATTTTTTTTTTTTTTTTCGCTTTTTAAGTTTCGTTAACATTTTTTTATGTCGCGCGCTTCTTACTTTGGCAAGAATTTGCAACCTACAAGTTGAATCTTTACAGTGGGAAGAAGTGTATTACTTTGGTGTATGACTTTTTGAGCATTCGACCTCTTGACTCTTTGAGAGATGACAAATTATTCTTTGGGTCTTGTATGACATGCCGAAAAGAAAGAAAGAAAGAAAAAAGCTTCTTTAATCTGTACTTACCAAAGTAATAGAAGGAAATACTACCAGTTCACAACCTTATATTTAATGTACTGGTAGTTGAATTTGAATACTATAATCGCTGGAGTCACTACTTGACAGTAAATTTTTGGTGTCTGCCAGATCATGACTTTGAAGTACTAACTGATCTTTGTTGATGAAATCATCATCAATTGAGATGGGATTCTCTTTAGTCAGTTTACTGTGATACATTTGATTCATGGTATTTTGGTTCTGGTGTAGTGAGATTTTTTGCAATGGCTTACTTGGATCAAACTTTGTAAGCTGCTGATAATGATTCTGTTTCAATTCATTATTCTTCTCCCGGACTCTGGAGTATTTTCTTTCGTAAACACTATTCATTTTGGAAATCTCATTTGGAATGTAATTCTCTTCAAACTGAAACGGAAGAAGTATTGCTCCCTTTGGAATTGGCATGCCTGGCTCTATCTTTATGATTTTGGATCCAGGAGGGAAGCTGCGTAAATTATATGTGTCTATGGGTTCTAACCATTGATTTTTTGTTCTTATCCCTTGTGGATTGGGTCTTCTATATTGTGATGGGTAACAATTTATTGGGTAGTGGTGATTATAAGCCGTCCAGCTTGGCTCCTCTGGGATCGTGTTTACTTGATGACCTTGTTTGAGATCTTGTGGAGGTATTTCATTATCGAAAGTAGGAAAAGTTAGTGAGTAAGGTACCTCTTCAAGCCTTACCTTCCTTGTATGTCTCAAAGAAAGTAGCTCAACAATTGTATATTTCAATTCACGACTCATTCTCTTTGTGAATATCAATATGTCTTTTAAATGCTTTGTCAGACTCAATCTGCATTTTAAATTTGTATCTTAATTTGTATCTAAATTTGTATCTGTGAACCTCGCAGCCAAAAAGCAAAAAAAATTATCAGCAATTGCAGCAGGAAAAAATAACGACAACTGCAGGACTCGAACCTGCGCGGGCAAAGCCCAATAGATTTCAAGTCTATCTCCTTAACCGCTCGGACAAGTTGCCATATTATGTCAAAATTTTTATTTCCACATTTCTCTGTTTTGCTGTTTTATTCTTAATTTTATGGAGCGGAAAAGGAGAAAAAGTAAGCTTTTCTTTGCTTATATATGTTGCTTTGCTTTATTGTTATCATTTTAATGTCTTTTATTTAGTTGAAAGTAATATTTTGTATAAAACACTTTGTGTTTTTGTCCGATTAAATTTTTTAGATCTCAAATTTTTCAGTTTTTTGAACCGGACTCTCAGAAATTCGACATTACCGTGAACCCCGTATTCTAATGTTGTGATTCTCGCTTAAGTAGCTTCTTAGATCAAGAATGGTATTTTTTTATTTGTTGAAAAAAAAACTATATAAAAAAAAATAACAAATTGACTTTAAACTCAAGCTTTCCAAACTGATACATTTACGTTAGAGACTTAATCCTTTATGATTCAACCTACACATTTGCTTGGTTTAGTGTTATTTGAAAAGTATTGCCTTCTGTATTTGCGAAGCATAAGAATTCGTTGGCTGCAAATTCTTGCTCTAAGAAATTCAGCTGTCAGCAAGTAGTGTTTAATCAGCTATTATCTTCGTTCAACAATTGCTTTTAAAGAAATATTGCCAAGAATGTCTTACGATACTTATTCCTTTTAAGTTGATTTAGCAAACTTCAGGTGCCTTCTTTAACACTTGAATTGTAAACCCAACTGTCCAGTAAAGAGCAGTCTGTTTTGCTCCTTCAAATGTTCACGAGCTGCAGATCATTTGGAACTATTCAAAATTTAGTTGCTTCGAATATATCCAAATTTTAGAGAAACTGTTAATCTTAGATCTAAGTCATGTACTACTACATCTCTGTTTAAATATATATACATAAATTTATGATATTTATTTGAGCTTTCGATTTCAGAATTAGAGAATCGCTTTCTCTTCTTAGTTTTAGTTTAGCACGGTCTATACTCCAGAGCGTACGAATTGGTAGTTGGCAATTTTAAGTAGTTCCCATTCTATGAACTATTCAATATATCTGCTCTGTGTCAAAGAATTTTTTTTGTCTTTTTTTTTTTTTTTTGAGAACATTGAGAACATTAAGAAATCTGATAGATGAATTCTGATTACACTCACAACTTATCATACAATAACGAATACAATTTGTAATGGGTGATTGGGAGTCAGTGACGGACGATCAGGGCCGTACTTACTATTATAACCTGAAAACTCAAGAAACAAGTTGGACTTTACCCGAAGAATCATCTGAGACTAGTAAGTGGCAGGAGTACACAACGGACGATGGAAAGAAGTACTACTATAACGAGTCTACAGGAGAGACCACATGGGATAAACCTTCTGAATTGGAGAATGTGGAGGATTCTGTGGTAGCGGCAGAAGACATCAATCCAGATACCAAGACTGAAGGAGAAACTACGGAGAATAAAAGTGAAGTTGATTTAAAATTGGAAAAGGAGAATATAATACAAAGCGAGGTTCTAAATGTTTCTGAAGCTTCGAATTTGGAAGAGTCAGAGAAAAACTTCACTGCTCTACTAAGAGATAATGACGTTGATTCGACTTGGTCATTTGAAAAAGTAATCGCCAAATTCATAAGAAACCCGGTTTACTGGGCTATTCCCGATTCATTGCAAAGGAAAAAGTTATATGATGATTATTTAATACAGAAGCTTAAGGATGATATTTCAAATAAAACAGCAGTTGTTGATAATTTCGAAAAAAATTTCCTCGAGATCCTCGACAATTTGAAAAAAGAGGGTAAATTGAAGGAAACTACTCGTTGGTTAACCATTAAAAATTTATTGATCAAAGAGGATAATCCTATTTTTAAGCATGCTATTTTAACTGATAAGGAAATTTCTGAAATATATAAGAATTATGTCACAAGCTTAAAGAAAGAGGTTGAATCATCTTTGAAAGAAAAGAAAGATCAAGCATTGAAAGAATTGCAAGTTTATTTGACTGATGTAAATCCAAAAATTGTCACTGATAGTCTTAACTGGGATGATCTTTACTCAAAGTTGAAGGAGGATCCCCGGTTTAAGGCTAATAAACATTTTGCAGATTTGAATAAGTGTGACATTCTTGAACTATATTCTGAAAAATTATATCCTGAAATCTTGAAAAATTTACGTAATGATATTGGTAAGATTGAAAAGTATAACTATCGCTCGGATAGAAAAGCAAGGCAAGCCTTCAAGCAACTCTTGGGTCAAGTCAAGATAAATGCAAATTCCTTGTTTAAGGAAATCTTCCCAATTGTTGAAAATGAAGATTCATTTATTGAGTTATGTGGACGTAATGGCTCAACCCCAATTGAAATATTTTGGGATATCGTAGACGAGCAAAATCAGATGCTAAAGGTGAAAAAAGATTTGGTTGAAAGTACCTTAAAGGAACTGAAGAGACAAAATGCCTCGGAGTTTGAATATGAAAGTATATTGAGTTCTAAAGAACATTTTATCAAAATATTATCCACCATAAAAGACGAACGGTTATCTTCGTTTGACTTTAAGAACAAGAATGAGCTTGAGATAATATATGACACTTTAAAAAGGGATTTACAGCTACAAAAGCAGAGAGAAAAGAGCTCTTTTGAGAACTCATTAAAATATAAAGTTTTAGATTTAGCCCATCAACTCAGTTCCAATTTCGATTCCATTGGCTCATTCCATATCATCACTAAGGAGTCCGACTTCGACGAAGCCAAGGTTAACATTTTATCGAAAGATTCTAGCTTCACTTTACTCAATAAAAATATTGATGTATCGGGCTTAATTATTGAGATCAAGAACTCACACGAATTTATAGAAGTTGAAAAATTGATAAAAAAGTACTACGATGGTCAAGTTGAGAAACAAGAGTCCTCTATCAAGGACTCTATCTATTCTTCGATTCAAAAAATGGTCCATGAACTTAATACTAAACCAACGAAGAAGCGGAGAATCGACGATGTAGTGGACTCCAAAGATCTTGATTCTAAAAAGATCAAACCCGATGATCCTAAGAGCTCTAAAAGAGTCCTTTTAAATTATTAGTTTATTTGTATAGTATAATGTACCATAGCAGTTTTTAGTTTATATATGTACGGGTTTGTCGTGTGATTTTTTTCTACGTTTCGTTTGTTGATCTCAGGGAGAAAAACGAGACTAATATACTTGGAACTATCAAACTTACGTAGCTAGCAAACTGAAAAAAAGCTTTTATATATTTCTTTAAATTACTGAATTTACTTTCCATATAACAATAACCCTAAGCAACTTATAACATGGTATGTTTGTATCGGTGTACTCGGTTTTGATGAATTGGGTCTTGTTCAATTGGTTTGAATAAGTATACTAACTCTATTTTAGTCACAATCATTAAGACCATACTTGACAGCGGTCAGATCATCATTGACTGCAGCTATATGTTTAGAAGACTTCTCATCACAATTGGTTGAAAGACACAATAGACCTGAAGTCGAGGTTGATAATACACACAATCCAGAATTAATATTGAACCCCATGATAATAGCTAGAAATGAAAATGAAAAAATTAAAATCGAACCATCTGTCAATTCAGTAAGGGTTTCCATTAAAATCAAGCAAGCTGATGAAATCGAGCAAATCCTTGTTCATAAATTCACTAGATTCTTAACTTCCAGAGCTGAGAACTTTTTCATTTTAAGAAGAGTACCCATTAAAGGCTATGATATTTCATTTTTAATCACCAATTTCCATACTGAACAAATGTTGAAAGATAAATTGGTTGATTTCATTATAGAATTTATGGAAGATGTCGATAAAGAAATTAGTGAAATGAAATTATTCTTAAATGCAAGAGCCAGAGTTATCGCAGAAGCTTACTTAACTCCATTCGATTAAAAATATTTCTTTTTACCTCAATATTACTCTCAAAATATATAAATAAAAGTAGATAATAAGCTAATTTTATTGTAAAATACTAGTACATAAGTTAGAAATGAAAGAAATTATTAAATGCAAAGCAAAGCTTATTGAGTGAAACTTTCTTCTTTTTTATCAGTGTGAGTCCCCAGTTGAGGGGTGTTATTATATACTTGGGGAGACCTTGAAACCTCTGGACTATTAATTACCAGAGTTTTTCTAGGTGAATTGTCATTATCTTCATTTTCAACAATCGAGTTTTGTTTTGAAATTTGACCAGACGGGACAACCGTTCTCTGTTGTTTGATAATCTCCTTGGGTGACAACCCCTGGGAAGATTGGGGTGAATTTACAATTAAGGGGCCCCCTCTAGATACTGTTTGCGACCCTATCGGGGTAGTAGAATAGCTTGGTGAATTATAAGGCGATTGCGCCGGTTGCATACGATAAGCATTTGACTTCGAGTTGGGACCATTCTTACCATTAATAATAGGACTTTGCTTAACCGATGGACTGTGCTTTTGCGGAGATTGTCTTTGTACCTTTTGATAATCAACAGTTGGAACATTCGGAACGCTTGGAATTGTCATAGGTAAGTCATGTCCACCATTTAAGATACCTGGGATATGATTTAAAACCATGTCCAACTCAATTAATGCATCACCGACTTGATCGAAACCTTTCGATGAAATCTTGAGGATCCATCTATAATTGAATATTTGGTCTTTGTAAAAATCAGCTTCTTCCTTAGTAGTTGATGACATGAATAATATAGCAGCAAAGGTACCAATTAAGGTGAAATTTGCTGAAGATGATGAATGCCAAAACGAATGTATATGCTCAGGTTTTAAATCTCTTACGAATTCAATGGATGCCAAAAGCCTCGTTTTGGCTGCTGTGCGACATACTTGAACAAGCTGACTTGGAGGTGGTTCACTAGTTTGAGATTGTTGATGAATTATTGTTATGATTTTGCGGTGTAGAGTCAATTCAGTAGCAAAGTACGCCAAATGTAAATAACCATTAGAACATAATTTCCTTGGTTGAAGTGAAGTCATTTGTAATTCTAGAGGTAATGAATGATACCAATTACGCAATTTTAATTGCAAAGGTTTAGCCAATTTCAAAACTGTGCTGATATCAGTAATCGTTTTCATTGCTTTCATTGAGTATAATTGACTTAAAATATCAGATAGAATCATTGACAAGTCCACCAAACATAAGAAATTTTTCTTTCCGTTATCAATATCAGATGATCCTTCCTTCAAGTCCCCGTCACCATGTTTTTCGGGGAAATCTTCCTCTAAAAGATTTACAACCACCCAATTATCGTAATTAATGTGTGATGGTCTCGAATTTTTCAAAGAGAGCCATTTGTCCTCCATGTAAACAGCCCAAGCCAAACGTTTACGTAATCCTCTCTCCCACTTTGGTAACTTCCAATCATTACAGTCTAATCCGAGACCAAGCTCCTCTGATAATGCTATCACTTGAGAACATAAGACCCAATCACTATAGTCTGAGTCATTGAAGGTAGCTTTATTGTTGTTATTATTAGCATTGCTTGCATTGTGAGACACTCTCACAATATGCTTGCACTGTAAGAGTAGCAAACCTGCTTGTACAGCACTCAACTTTGGTCTTTTCAAAATTTCCAAAAAATAGTTGTTTAATCCAATTTTCAAGATTAAATCAACATTCGGTCTTGGGAAACGATTTAATAAAGGATCGTAATCCCACCATTGAACAGCTAATACGTACACTGCAGCCAATAATGGAGCACTAAATTCCCGATGTGTTCTTGAATATTTTTCCAAAAAAACCTTTTTATGTAGTATTGGATATGATGGATGTATTATACGAAAGTACAAGTCAATTAAAATTTGACCATGAGGAGCAATGAATTTTTCAATAGTATCAACATCATTTGACATTGTTTGATATGACTGAGGAGATTGGTCATCTTTGAGAATAAATTGAGTTTTGTCACCAACTTTTCGAAGGGAAACATTCGGGTTTAAATTAATTTGTTCAACCTTTGTTTGAGGACCCGGCAGCTTTGAGTCATTTTTAGCATTTTGAGACCCAATAATCATATTTAACAAATTAATATCATATAGATAAGATGAAGGGCCAACATAAAACGAAGATCTCGGAAATTGTAGGGATAAAGTTTTCTTCAAAAGTGAGTTATTCATAGAGGAATAATCTTGTATTGGAGCTACATCACGTATTGGAACATTCGGAGGTACTATATCATTTTGTAATAAAGACATATTAGAATCTTTATTATTTTTTGATTTTTTATTTGAGTCTTCAGGTATATCAAGGGGTTTTCTTTTAACAGCTTGCCCTATGTAAGTGCAAGTAAGTGATTTAGACTCACATTGAGCACAGTTATTAGTACCAGGAATTATCACACATTTGGTTTTCTTTCTTCTACAGTGATCACAAGGACGACGTTGTTTCGATTTAGTTGCAGGAATTGGCTGGGAGGGTCCAGTTGTAGTAGGTTGTTGTGGAGCTAAAGTAGTTGTCTTTTGTGGGGTTTGTGTTGTCACTGCTTGTTGGGGAATTTGTTGAGGTTGAGGTTGTTGTTGTGCTTGTTGTGCTTGCTGATGTTGAACGGGTGCTTGTGCTTGTATATGAGGTTGTGGTTGTTGTTGCAGAAGCTGCTGAGCTTGAGCCTGCTGTTGACTGTTTTGCGATCGTACGTCTAGATCTATTGGTTGATGTTCCATCACAAAAGAAGGATCATGAAGATCTAAATCTGTAGTTATATCATTCTGATATTGAATATTATGTGCGATGGAATTTGGTTGATGTAGGTTAGTATTGAAATCCATATTGTATAGTATGTCAGTATTAGAATCTAACAATAAATTAGATGGCCAAGATGCATCCAAATAAGATGGATCTGTAAAACCATTATCTGGTTTATTTTGGTTAGAAGAATTTTTCTCTTCAGATTGAACCTTCGGGGATGCTTCATTTTCCTTATTTTTGCTTTCATCAGATTGTTGAACATAGGGTTCATGATTTACATGAGGAACCTGTTCAGAGTCTCCATTCATTGTATGCAAATTGATGTTCAAAACAATTGGAATCTAAAACATATATCAATGATCAGTTAACCACCAACTATAACGATATAGTCTTTTTAACCGCTTGTATCAAAGGAACTATTAATAGTAATCGTGCTGGAATTATTAGATTTTTATTCTTGGAAGACCGCTTAAAACTTCTCTAATACTTTTATAATTTAATGATTCTTTTATAATGCTATGTTATGTCCTTATTCGATAAGCAGGCTCTTTTTTTTAATTAATTCTTTTTTTTTTTTTTTTTTTTTTTTTTTTTTTTTTTTTTTTTTTTTTTTTTTTTTTTTTTTTTTTTTTTTTTTTTTTTTTTTTTTTTTTTTTTTTTTTT
>JAJMKE010000010.1:49501-133489 GCA_030569195.1 Hyphopichia khmerensis | reverse complement strand
AGTAAATACATCATAAATATACATCATATATATACATCATATATATACATCATATATATACATCATATATATACATCATATATATACATCATATATATACATCATATATATACATCATATATATACATCATATATTGAATATCATATACATCATATATATATATCAAATAGTCAATCAATAATCTAAATTTAACATTCAACTTTTAAGTTAAAATTGTTGTTTCCTTTTTGTAGTAAGGGGACCCGCCCTTCATAATTTAACCATTTTGGGACAATACCTCGACTAATTTGCACATTGAACCGTGCACACTTCCTTGAACAGTGCACATTGAACAGTGCACTTGAACAGTGCACATTTGCTTTAACAGTAGAACAGTGGAACAGTGGAATAGTGAACAGTAGAACTGCGCACGCCCAGGGCTGTGTTTGGTGCAAATTCCAAGAGATGTTGAGATGATGTATTATTGGGGGACTGCAGGTAAGGCACGCCCACTCTATATATAGTAACGTTTGTCAGATTTACTATTGTTTGTTTTAGTATTAGTATTTAAATTTTAGTACTTTATACACTACTGTATAATATAGTATAGTATATGGCATAGTAAAAAATAGAATACACATGGTACAAGATGTAAGTGGAGATACTATACTGTATAGCATACTGCATTGTATAGTATACTACTCGGTATAGTACAGTATATTCAGTATACTCAGTATAGTATACTCAGTATACTACTCAGTATAGTGCTCAGTATACTATTCGGTATACTACTCAGTATACTATTCGGTATACTACTCAGTATACTATTCGGTATACTACTCAGTATACTACTCGGTATACTACTCAGTATACTACTCGGTATACTACTCAGTATACTATTCGGTATACTACTCAGTATACTACTCGGTATACTATTCGGTATACTACTCAGTATACTACTCAGTACAGTATAGTATACTCAGTATAGTATACTACTCGGTATAGTACAGTATATTCAGTATACTCAAGTATAGTATACTCATTATAGTACAGTATACACAGTATACTACACAGTATAGTACAGTATAGGATACTCAGTATAGTATACTCAGTATGGTCTGCTACTCGCTATACTACTCGGTGTAGTATAATACTCAGTATACTACTCATACTCGGTATACAACTCAGTATAGTATACTACTCATACTCGGTATACTCAGTATGGTATACTACTCAGTATAAAACAGAGTACAATATACTATAGTCTACTCGTACAGTACTACTCAGTAGAGAGACATTTGGTCTTGGTATGGAGCCATGATTCCTTATTCGAGCATATGAGCAATGCTTTATCAATTATCCTCTTATTTAGTTATAAGAAGTATCCGGATATAAACTAACCGAAAAACTTTTATTCCTTATTGTTATCTTAATTGATTAAACGAATAGATCTTGTACTAAGTCATATCCACATACACGACATCTTCTTTACAACACGACATTTTGGCATCCAAAAAAGTCGCATTTTTGAAAAACAACAAACACGTCAAACACGACACGTTAAACACGTTAAACACGTTAAACACGTTACAAATATATATGATGTATCGAATTTGATTGATAATGATTGAATATAATAGATTATATCAAACATTAAGTAAGTATAAAGCAACCACGCTAACTCAAATTGCAATCAATTGTGGATTTCCAACTGATGGTACCAAATTAAATAAAATTAATAATATTTATAATGGATTAAAATTATATAATTTTAAAAAAAATCAAAATATTAATATAATATCAATTGATATTGGTATTAAGAATTTTGCTTATTGTAAAACAAATACATACATTGGTAATGAAGATTCAATTAATATTAATTTAAAAAATTGGCAAAATCTTGATTTAACTAATCATTTTAATCAATTTAATTATAAATCTCATAATTTAATTGATGAAAAAAATTATTTAAGTTATTTATCAAATTGTATTATAAATGAAATTTTATTAATTGATCCATTACCAAATATAATAACTATTGAAAATCAAAGAACTAGATCAAATGGTTTAACTTCAACTTTACCAACTATTTTAACTAATTTTACTTTAGAAAATATGATTTATTCAAGTTTTTATACAAATCAATTATTTAATAAAAATTTAAAAGATATTTTAATTATACCTTTTAATTCAAGAAATATGGTTAATTTTTGGATTAATCGATTTTTAAATAAATCAAATATAAAATTTAATTCAAATTTAACTAAAAAATTAAGATTAAATTTATTAATCCATTTCTTATTATCAAATAAAATTATTTTAGATATTGATTTAAAAAATTTATCATTTATTCAAAATTCAAAAAAATCAAATTATTTATTAAATTTATTAAATTTAAATTATTCTTATAAAATTAATAAAATTGATGATTTAATCGATTCAATCTTATATAATTTAATGATGATTGAATTCTTAAATAATCAATCAAATCTTTGTCTTCATATAAATAATAATTTAAATCTAGATTCTTTCATTCTAAATTTAAATGAAAAATATTTCAATTATGCTAAAAATTTAAATCTAGAAATGAAATCTCTATAATATATTTTCGGTTCCTGGTGGTAGATCAATTTCTTTATCTGCAATTTCAAATATCATTTCATTCTTATCTTCACTTTCCTCATCTTCGTCATCTTCATCTTCATCATCTTCATCATCGTCATCATCATCATCATCATCATCATCATCGTCATCATCTTCCTCATCATCATCATCTTCATCTTCCTCCTCATCCTCTTCTTCTAATTTTTCCGCTTTTAAACTAGTTATTCTTCTTCTTAATATATCAACTATATCTGACCATTCCCTCATTCCTCCCATTCCAATATCTCCACATACTAAAACTTTTTCAACTGGTTTCAAAACTTCAATCCCAAAATCATTCGATGATATCATTTTTAATTGCTTGGCAGTAATTGGATGTGTATACATAAATGTATTCATGGCTGGGGCTACCAATATTGGTTTGGATAATGTATCATTCAATGTAGATGTTGATGGTCCCCATGATCTAATTATTGAAGTTAATAAATTATCAGCTATCCCATTTGATATCTTTGATAATGTATTGGCTGATAATGGTGCAATTAACATTATATCAGCCCATTTTCTTAATTCATTATGTAAAATTAATTTCTCATATGGATTTTTCAACTTTTTATTAATATTTAAATTATTATTTTCAGTACTAGTTGTGGTAGTTGACCAACTTTCATTATAATTAGCCCATTCATCTTCATCCCTCCATATTTTAACATCATTATGTATTTTTAATCCTTTTAAAAAATGTACCGCCAGTTTAGTTACCACTAATTGTATAGAAATTTTATTAACTCCATAAAGTTGAAATAATTTATCTATTATCATTGGTACCTTAATTGTCGCTACTGATCCAGTACATGCAAGTAAGATATGAAATTTCCCATCATCCTCTTTTGTTAAATATTGTTGAAATGGTACTGGTGGTCCAACCGGTGATGCAACAATTGTTTTATTTGATTTCTTTAAACTAGTTGAATTTTTTCTTGAAACATTGGTACTATTACTATTGGAACTATTTTGAATCTTAATAGGTACACTTCGATCATTTATATCTTGTGATGGTACTTCTGATGATACTACAGATGATGCAGAAGGTGGGAATGCACCTGTTGGTGGAGGTGATGGAGTATTATCAAATCTTTTCAAATCATTGGTTGAATCTAAATTAAAACTAGATTTAAAATATGAATTATCAAGAGTAGGTGAATTAACCCTTGATGAATTATTACTAGTAGTAAAATATCCATGACTAAAATTACTAGAATTTTCTTTTTCCTTATCTTTTTCCTTTTCTTTGGATTTATAACTTGGACTTGCAATAAATTGTAAAAGATCATTATTAGATGTTGAATTTTGTCTACTTTGAGTTTTATTATTTGAATTTGTTTGAAATGATGTCTTTCTTGATGATATAATCGATGGATCTCGATTTAATTTATGTGGTTGTGGCTGTTGAACATTCATAACTTCGTTTTCTTCATTATTATTTCCCTCATTAACATTAGCACTTGATGGATGTGCAGATATTGTAAACCTTCTAGATCTTTCTTGTCCATCTAAATCACTAAAAGATACCGATTGAGTAGCTTTCAAAGGTGGTGGATTATTATTATTAGGGCCTGGTGATCCCACTCCACTAGGTGTTTCACCATTAAGCACCAGAGATGGTGTAGTTGATGGTTGATTTAATGCTGGAGTTCTAGTTACTGAAGGAACTTTAGTACTAGATGCTTCTGTATTGGAAGGATAACGTCTTTCACTATTTAATGGATTACGCTTATCATTTATTGATGATTTAAGTACATTAGTAGATTCTGATCGAATATTAGAAATTGGATTAGCTGGATTCTGTTTACCGCCACTTGATTGATTTGCTTTACCAGTGTTTGATTGATCTGTCATAGTTTAGCAACAAAGAAATCTTAAATCAAATGGAGTGCAAAAGGAGCGTTGTATTATCACTTTGTAAACTTAAAAGTTTAATTCAACTTGAGTCTATTGGACAGGATGGCTTATAAATATATTTTTAATGCT
Organism: Hyphopichia khmerensis; assembly: GCA_030569195.1. Classification (NCBI taxonomy): domain Eukaryota; kingdom Fungi; phylum Ascomycota; class Pichiomycetes; order Serinales; family Debaryomycetaceae; genus Hyphopichia; species Hyphopichia khmerensis. The sequence goes on along the minus strand of JAJMKE010000010.1, from coordinate 128,874 downwards.
CAAGTTGTCAAATGGTAAAAAAATATGGAGTAAAAGTTTTTTTTTTTTAGCAAAACTAAAAGATCCTCTCGGATTCTTTGAGGCAATTTTTTTTTTTTATATATTTTGCTTGTAGTAGTAGGAGATCCGTACATCTACCTGGATTTTTTTTCTTCTACCAAAAAGAACAACTGGTTGAAAAATCAGTGATTAGTATATACTTCATAAGATTCAAGCATTTTAATATAGAAGAGTGATAGGTAAAATGAATCTTCGCCAGCAATTAGTTCAGCTACTCAGCATTGCGTATGTTTTTTCTTCTGCATTTATTGGTTGGAAAACGCTTTCAGTGATAACAAATTCCCATTCTCCAATTGTTGTTGTATTGTCAGGATCCATGGAACCAGCTTTCCAAAGGGGAGATATTTTGTTTTTATGGAATAGAGATAGTCAGGCTAAAGTAGGAGATGTTGTTGTTTATGAAATCCAAGGTAAATCAATTCCAATTGTTCATCGTGTTTTAAGAGAACATCATAACAGTGATAAGCAATTACTTTTAACTAAAGGTGATAATAATGCAGTTGATGATTTGGGGTTGTATGCTAAGAAGCAACCATACTTGAACCAAAAGACTGATTTGGTTGGTACTGTTAAGGGGTATTTACCAAAATTAGGTTATGTGACTATTTTAATTACTGAAAATGTTTATTTCAAATATGGTCTATTAGGTATTATGGGTATTTCGTCCTTATTATCAAATGAATAGTTCACCTTATTGTACTACTAGTTTAATTCTTTCAAATATATACTTAAGTAAGTTTGTTGTGCTTGTAGAATGATACTGGAATGGTAATGAATCAGTTTAGTGTCTCTAATATAGAATCCTTCATTTTGTCCATTTTTCTCTTATATTTCTCTTCCAATTCTTTTGAATTGATATGTTTAGCTTAGTATTATGATTCTACGACCTTATTTAACTATATTTAAACGAAAGGAAGTATTCAACTTTAATTGCAATTCTTTATTTCTAATTTTTTTTTTCTTTTTCTTTACTTTAAACCATATATGTTGAATCAAGCTTCCAAATGGCCTCAGAATAATCAAAAAACCTATCCATTGAGACCCTAGCAATATCAATGAAAGGAAAATGTCAGATATATTTGAAGTGGTTATTTCTTTTCTTTTTTTTTTTTTTTTTTTATTTTTTTTTTTTTTTTTTTTTTTTTTAAGAAGAAGAAGAAGTAAACTTATTGACCGATGTTTCACCTACTCTAACTAACCCCAAAGCGCCAATGAATTTTCTATCGACTCACACTTCAGTACATGGCTTTTTCTCTTCATAAACTACTTTGCGGCCCTTCTTCCGTCTTTCGTAGTTTTTTTGGACTCCATTTTTTTCAAGACTAATTACTCCAAAAGCACCAAAATAGACACATGCTTTCTAGGATTTCTCAAAGTACGCTAATAAGCAATAAAAACACTTGAAAAGCAAAATTTTCCGGGAAAGCTTACCCTTAAAATTTATATAATATTGCTTGCACTCAATGACCTAGAAAAAAATCTCGCATAAATTACGACTTCGTGGCCAAGCTGGTTAAGGCGTGAGACTGTTAATCTCAAGATCGAGAGTTCGATCCTCTCCGAGGTCGTCTTTATTTTTTTTGATTTTTGAATCTCTTCAACGAGTGTTTTTTTGGTCCCTTGTCTTCTTTAGTTATAATATAAGTTAAATCACGGGCTGGATCCAACTGGGTCATGTAGTGATTTTTCGTCATTAGAATTTATATTATTGCTGGCCGTAGGTTGGGGGAACACATGATCACACTACTATTCTCTCTGATTTCTGTGATCCCTCATTCATTGATTTTTATATTCTTTATAGTTCTCGAGTCCTTTATTCTAAAGAGTCTGGCAGGTATCTGTGGTTTCCTTTAGACTTCTAAAGAGCTTGGACTCGATGTAATATTTATTCGACTTTTGGCATTTTTTCATTTTGCCGCAAAATTAAAAAAAAAATCTACAAAATTGCGAATTGCAAAATGGGAATATCATTGACGTAGCTCCAAATATTGAATACAGAGACACATACTCATTCTTCTAATACTTAGAAAAAAAGTCTAGTATATGAAAGGTATATCATTCGAAAGGAGAAAAGAATTATAAAAAAAAAAAACACACAGCGGGATTTGCCCGACCAACGCCAAGTGAAACTGGTGAAGCTCAGGTTTTGAAGATTATTCGATGAGCTACTATATTTGATTTAAAATGATATCATATAGATTTACCCCATACATATTATTTCCCATAGTATGTTGCTGGAAAAGTTTTTCTTTTCTTTTGTCACAAAAGTTTCTCTGTTCTGTTTTCAAAAATGAAAAAGAAAGCAAAGAAAGTAGACGGCAGGCGAAACTGATATATTTAGTCGGCTCAAAACTTTTCAAGTATAAACATTAATTGAAAATATAAAGTTTAGTAAAGTGCTAAGCCTTTTGGTATCCTCCAAGATACTTTGACATTCCATAATGGGTAAAGCCAGCAGTATATTGAAATTGTAAACTTTACTAAAAACAACCTTAATTACTCAAAGCTTCTTTAATTATGACCAGATTCATCTTCACAGAGTCATTGAGTAGTTGTAACTACTACTAAATGACCGGGAGAGCGATCGAACAAAACTAACTTTTGGTTATATAACAAATCGTAACAAACCTTGCTTTGCTTTTCTATTCTTGATCGCCCTCCATTCCTTCAAGCTTTGCTAGGAGTAGCATCTGTAAGCTCCTATAGCACCAGTTGGCTTATTTGGACTTATGTTGAAAGTTCTGTAGAAGGCACTAATGTAACTCATTTGTAAAATGGGGTACCCTATTTTCAAGTTTTGACCTTCAAACTTTTTCTGCAAGCGAATTGAGGATCCTAAAACAGAACCATTGCAATATGGTTCAATTATAACCTAAAGTTTCGAGTATAATTACAGTTAAAAGTCAAACAAAAAACCAACAAAGCCGTGTGTCTACGAATTCGAAAATCGAACATGAATAAGCCTTTATGGCCAAGTTGGTAAGGCACCTCACTAGTAATGAGGAGATCGTCAGTTCGAATCTGGCTGAAGGCATTTGATTTTTGATCACTATAATTTGAGCATATCGTTTATTGTGTTCTGAAGTTGAGTTTTCGGTTTTGCTCAATTCATCTTTATAACTAAGCTAGTAAGCCATCACATCTTGATTTTTTTTCTTTCAATTTTTTATGCGCGCAACTGGCTTTTTTGCATCTAAATATAGCAGATTTAGATTATGAGGTCTACTTCATACAGTTACTAAATACTCTATTCTTTGATTTTTATAGTATCACATGGATACATAAGTCTATATAAATTTTGTAAAGTATCAATATAAAAGATAGTAAAAGAGAAAATCATAATCACATCATTAAATCATTATCAACCCCAGTATCCTTGTTGAGGCTGCCCAAATTGATTGAACTGCTGTGGTTGTTGAGCTACACCTTGCGGGAAATATCCAGTTTGCTGAGCGAACTGTGGCTGTTGACCATATGGAGATGTAGTTTGTCCAAATGGTGAAGATGTCTGTTGAGCAAAGGGTGATACAGATGGTGGAGGTTGTTGAAATCCGGTAAATTGAGGTTGTTGTTGTTGAAGAGATTGTTGTTGCTGCTGAACAGGCTGCTGTTGTTGCTGCTGTTGTGCTATTTGTTGAGAGGGATCAACCTTACCAACAACATTTGTGCTAAATTGATCTGGTTGACTATACAAGGACAAGATACTTTGTTTATTGGTCTGTTGCGCAATAAGTTGAGGATTTGATTGTTGCTGCAATAATTGATTATGTTGAGGATTATTTGGATCAAGATATTGTTGACCATTAGCGTCAACATAAGATATTTGACCAGTAACTGGATCGGTGTATTGATAAATTTGAGGTTGAGAAGGAGCTGCCATAGCAGTATTAGCAGCAACACCAGTTGGGGCTGAAGATAGCTGGGTTGGGTTAGAATTAGCCCACCAATCATTCAGCAGGGATTGAGGTTGTTGATTTACCAAACTAGACATAGGATTATTTGCAGAAAAAGAGCTTGTACTACCGTTACCACTTGTGACTCCACTAGTTGGAGCACTTGGTCTTTTTGGTAATTGAGGAGGTAATTCTTCTTGTTGAGGGTTTAACTTTGAATCTTGGTCTAAGATATCAAGTGCTAAATCAACATTACCATTGGATAAGATCAAACTTTCTAAAACTGCATCACGATCACGATAACCCATGGCCATGATATTATTGACTGAACCCGGGAATTGACTTCTTTCAGAAGCAGTTAGCACACGATGGGTTAATCTTGGTAAATTAGTTGAAGAAGCTCTCGATCTAGATCTCACCGTTCTAAGTAAATTTGAATTTGATCTCAGTCTTGATGAAGTAGGTTGAGGAGTTAAGCCACCAATACTTCCCTCATCAGAATAATTATCATTAACAAAACGATCTGTTCTAAATTTCATATTTATATATTTATCACGCAAATATTCTTCAATTGGACCATCATCATCATCATCTAATGGGAAAGGATTTCTAAGTTGATTCCATTTTTTGTTTGATCTTCTATTACCAATTCTTCTAACATTTTCAACTTGATCATTAGTCCAATGATCTAAAGTTAAAGATTTAACTTTTGAAATTTTACTAGGACCAAGTATACGAAGATGAATTGAAGCACATCTACCACATAATAAAATACCTAAATTCCACGAAGCCCAAGTTGGATACAGTGCACCACATTCAGCACATTTATTATCATTGCCACGAGCATTAACAATTTCGATCAATTGGCGTTCAATATTTCTATCGTGTTTCTTCGACATTATACTTCTTTGAATTAGTTAGAACGATATTTCTTTGAAATGAAGATGAGGTTATTAAGTTGAAAAGAACAGATTTCGAGGGAATAATGTTTTTCTAACCCCCCCACAGCCAAACGAAAGCAAATTCTCAATAACAACCAGACAAAAAAAAAAAAAAGGGCTTTACACTACTTACAGTAAATCAACTGGAAATGACGGAATAGTAGATAATTAGGTAATTAAAATGACTATAAGATAGTATATATACAGAATAAATAAACATTATGTCAGTAATTTTCTTCTTTTCAAAGGTTTTATTGAAAGTTTTTCATCAAGATCTAGTTTAATTTCTTTTCTAATTCGATTATGACCAATGATATCAACAGATATTGAATCGATATTAAGTTTGATATCTTTTAAATCTTTTGATATATCCAATGAGTTACATAATTCGTATGCTTTCAGTCTAGATTGTTTTACCTGATCATTATTTGGAATTTTTTTATATTCTCCTACTAGAAGAGTAGTATGATAATTTTTATATTGATCAATAAATCTTGAATCGAAATCATTGTTTGGTGAAGAAGGTTTTGAATTATCAGATTTTAATTTTGAATACCATGATAATCCCAATTTTTCCTTTTGAGTATGGATAATATCTCTTAATTGACCGAAAAATTCATCTTCTTTTGAATTAATATCATTTTTAATTGAAATTGCTAAAAAGATTGATTTTGATGTTAAACTAGCATGAACTGATAATTTTGGTTTTATATTGAATTGAACATAATTTTTTTCAGTAGTTAAATTTGAGCTTGAACTTGAATTTGAATTTAAAGTATTACTATTTTTGAAAAGTAATCGATTTAAGTTATTTTGATGATTTTGTTGTAAATTATCAACTTTAATAAGTTTTTGATCAATTTTTAAATTTTTAACTTCATTATTTAAATTTTCAATAAACTGATCTATTTTATAAGAAGGTCCAACAATATTTGGACTCAAAGTAATATGAAAATCCCTAAAGTTTTTCAAATTTGTTACACTAAACCTTCCATAATTCGATGTTGATGACTGTGATGGTGCTCCATATAATGACCATTGAAATTTATTATAAAAATCAGGATCTTTTCTTTGTAAAGATGACGTAATCTTCGAAGAAATCTGTTTCAACTTATTCAATACCGGTGAGGATGGACGCCAATTAATATATAAGTATATGGATGACATTTTCTGGGAATTTAATGCATAACTTTCCAGATAGGTATTATAAAAGAGAATTTCTGGTAACTCCTCTAAATTGGGACGGCTGGCTGGGGTAGATGATAGTTCGGACTGTGTATCAGGTTTTGTATCAGCGTTTGTATCAGAACATGAGTCGGAATTGGAATTGGAATCAGAATCAGAAGAGTACTCTTGTATATGCTCCATGAATCGATTATTTGCAGCTTAATCAATTGCAAAGACAAAACTCTTCAAGTATCGTTCTATATTTTTTTTTTTTTTTTTTTTTTTTTTTTTCTATGGCTGTCAAAACGCAAACCTGCAAACCTGCCACACCCAACCTGCAATCCCCAAAAGGCTCACTGCAATAGCATATAAAGGCACACCAAAACTGCAATATCCCCACGTTTTCCTATGCTGCTTATCAGAAAACTTTATATCAAATATTTAGTTGTCGTATACTGATATTTGCAGTCATAAGCCCTTTTTCCTTATCTCTTTCACCTGGGTCACGTAACTATAACTTTTGTTTATTGATGATTCACACCCAAAATTTCCCTATATGAATTATTTTAAGTATCCTTGTTAACAAATCGATTAGCGTGTTTCTTTCTTAGATAGTATAAATAACAATCCAGTCCCTTTCCCGACTTTTCTTTTCCATACTTCTCTTTCTTTACACCGTATTGAATTATAGCAATAATACCCATATAGAAGTATCTCTTTGAATTGATTATTTAATCATCAAACAGTTGCAAAGGATTGTTAAACCATTGCACGACTTTACCGTTTTCAATTTTGTCCCCACCCCGAAAGCGGTTCATCTCTCCATATTTCACATAAGGGAAGCGAGCAAAAAAAAAAAAAAAGGTGTGCGTACGCTGAGATCTGCCTAAAAAATTCGAGTTACTCATCTTGAATTTTTCAACTTTTTGTATTTGTTTGTAACGATAGAAATATACTTGAATACTTGATAATAATACACCAGCTTCTGCATTGCAAAAGAAGTTTACTATGTCTCAACTCTTGAATCGGGTGAGAAATAAGGTTACTGACAAGGATTTGTCGGTAGATTGTATTCAAGATGAGTCAATGAAAAATACATCTTCTAATTCCAATGGACATATTGCTACACCCAAGGAAGTTTATAATTGGAAAGTTGTAATAATGGCATTTGTTAGTGCCTCAGCAGCAGTGATTATTGGGTATGATGCTGGTTTTATTGGGGGGACTATATCATTAACATCATTTCAAGATGAATTTGGATTTGATAAAATGACATCAGATGAACAAACTAATATTCTGGCAAATGTAGTATCAGTATTTCAAGCAGGTGCATTTTTTGGAGCTATATTGATGTATCCAATAAGTTGTCAAATTGGTAGAAAAATTGGTCTTATAATTAGTGGATTTTTTTTAACTTTTGGTGCAGCAATTTCTCTTGCTGCTAATAGTGATCGTGGTTTAGGTCCAATTTATGCATCAAGAATTTTAACTGGTTTAGGTGTTGGTGGTGCTTCTGGTACTGCTCCTATTTATATTAGTGAAATTGCAGTTCCTTCTATTAGAGGGAAATTGGTTGGATGTTGGGAATTATCCTGGCAAATTGGTGGAATAATTGGTTATTGGATTAATTATGGAGTTTCTCAAAATATTCCAATTTCAAGAAAACAATGGTTAATTCCTTTTGCTATTCAATTAATTCCATCTGGTTTATTCTGGTTAGGTACTTTTTTACTTCCTGAATCTCCTCGTTTATTAATTGCTTTAAGAAAATATGATAAATCTCGTAAAAATTTATCTTATTTACGTAATTTACCAGAAGATCATCCTTATTTAATTCATGAATATGATACTTTTTGTATTGATATTGATGAAAGATTTAGAAGAATTGGTAGAGGTTTTTGGGCTCCTTTTAAAAGTATCTTAACTTCAAAGAAAATTATTTATAGATTGTTTCTTTCAACTTCCTTATTTATTATGCAAAATGGGTTTGGGATTAATGCAATGACTTATTACTCTCCAACAATCTTTAAATCTCTTGGGGTTAGTGGTACTAATGCTGGTTTATTATCAACCGGTATTTTTGGTATTATAAAAGCTTGTGCTTCAGTATTCTGGATTCTTTTCGTTGTTGAAAATCTTGGTCGTCGTCGTGCTTTAATTCTTTTCTCAATTCCTTGTGCCATTTGCTTCTATTACATTGGTTCTTATATTCATATTGCTGACCCTGCTGCTCGTTTAGCAAGGGGTGAAACTGCAATGGATGCTGGTGGACGTGCTGCTTTAGCTGCTCTTTATATATGGACTATGGCTTATGGTATCTCTTGGAATGGTACTCCTTGGGCTATAAATTCAGAAATTTTCCCTCAAGATATAAGAACTTTAACTCAAGCCATAAATTCTTGTTCAAATTGGTTTTGGGCTTTCGTAATGGGTAGATGGACTGGAGAAGCTATTGCTGCAATTGGCGCTGGATTTTATTTTATTTTTGCTGCTTGTTCTACAGTTTTCCCAATAGTAGTTTACCTATTATACCCAGAAACTAAAAATGTTCCTTTAGAAGCAATGGACTATTTATTCGAAGTCCCCGCTTGGAAAGCTCATAAATATGCTCTTATCAAATTCGAACAGGAATATGAAAATGGTTTATTAGATCATAGTAAACCAGAAGCAGTAGCACAAGTGGATGATGTATCTGATTTAGAAAAACCTAACGTTAACTTCGAAAGAAGAGAAGGTAGTTCATCCCCTGAATCTCTATAGATAGCCTCATTTTATTTATGTATTTTAATGATAATTCAACGTATTTTCTTATTTACAAATGTAATTAAACATTATCAACTGGATTTACTTAACTCTTGTTCACAGGGAGCATAGGCCAATTTATCGAGTTGAAGTCAAGAATATAAGCGCGATAGATCTTATTACTTTTTTTTTTTTTACTTATCACACACTCCAGCGCTTATTAAACTCAAGCTTTAAACACATTTGAACACCATGGTAAGCATGCCTCATTGTATGATTAAAAGACTCAATACTAACAAAACTTAAAGGCTCCAAAGAAGAAAGGACTTTCCAACGAAGAAAAGTTGGAAAAACTTCATGATTTTTTTACCAAATCACACCTGTTCTACACAATTAAAGAGGTTGAAAAAGACGGCTCAAAGTTTACTGGTATCTCCCTGATGATAATAAAAGATCTAGTACAACAATTGGTTGATGAAAATAAGGTGACTGTTGAGAAATGTGGTATAACTAACTTGTATTGGAGTTTCAAATATGATCAGTATAATTCAATAAATCAGAGATTGGTAAACGAACAGGAAAAATTGATTGATAAACAAAGAAAGATTAATGAATTGAAACTCCTTATTGAAAATGAAAGATCACTAAGAAAGTCATCTGAATCAAGATTACTTATGTTGCAAAAATATCAAAATTTAAATCAGCTTAAAGAACAATTACAACAGAGCATGCGAAAGTATGATAAAATAACAGATTTGCATCAATTAGAATTAAGAAATTCAAAGTTAATCGAAGCAATTGAATTTTTCACAGATAATTTAGAAAGTATGGTATATTATTTCACTAAAGTTACGGCAGTTGGAATAACCGAAATTGAATTAAGAGCTAAGTTTGAATTACCAGAAGAATTCGAAGATATCCAAACTTGGAGTATTGATAGGAAATAGGCTTTTATCAGTATAATAAGAGCTACTTACGAGCATGCTCACAATCTTACAATAGCATGATTTTTTACAATAGAAGTCACCCCGCGAATTGCAGAATTGAGTCAAAAGAAACCAACCAAAAACAAAAAATAAACCAAAAAAACCAAAAAAAATATTCAAAAAGAAGGAAATATTATTGAAGTGGTCTCATCTTGATGTCTTTGTCTTATGAAATAAAGCTAGATTCTCCATAGATCAAATTATGTCGATTGCTTATGACAAAAATGCATAGTTATACCCGTTTCGCGCCAAATCATCGAGTGAATTATTGCAAACAAAAAAAAATAAGAAAGACAAAGGATACAGAAAACAAACAAAAAAAAAAAAAAAGAATTAGGATTTTCACAAGCCAAACAAGCGAAAACCGCGGGAGCTCTTATTCAAGCGACAGTGGGGAGAATATGCTGATGGCAAGTATGAATCATGGTGATAATTGAAAACTGTCTAAAATTATTTTGATATTCTTTTCCAGTTGTTAAATCACAGGATTATGCCAAACTAGTTATATATTATCATTAATATCGCCCGTATTCTGTTCAATATTGATTTTTTTTTTGATTCACAGCAACCCAGCAAATTATGGATTATTTTATATCGGATATTAAGCCAGAGCATTTCGAGCTTTTCTTTCTTTTATCGGATGCTTTGGTTCACGAAACCACCGCACAAAATATCTTACCGTATCTTGACGATGATTTCCCAAAGGAAAAGATTAATGAATATTTGACAGCTTTTAAGAAACCTTCACAACGTGAAGAATTCAAGGCAGAAATTGAGAGAACTATAAGAACAAATCCCAAAGCGGCTGGGAACTTATTTGTCGTTCTCTGTACTATATTGGATTCTAGGATCTTATCACCAATTCTTACCAAATCGCTCAAATTGGTAAGAGAAATGTCACTCGAAGAACGTGAGAATCTTTTACGTAGTTGGAGAGATTCACCTTTTGAACTTAGAAAAAGATTATTCAAGTTGTTTCATGCTTTATCAGTAGCCCTTTACTTTAAAACTGCTCCAGAAATCCACAGTCAAGCAATGGGTTACCCCGGAAAAGAATCAAGAGAGGTTCTTTACGAAAATCAAGTTCTTGATGATTTTAAATATACGATGTTACAACCTCCCCAAAATGAAGGAAATGAGTTATATTTACCAAATATTGATGCTGTGATTGTAGGATCTGGTAGTGGTTCAGGGGTTGTTGCTCATACGTTAACTAATGAAGGCTATAAAGTATTGGTTTTGGAAAAAGGTAAATATTTTCCTAATTCAGAGTTAAACTTTAGTGACGCAGAAGGTTATAACAATTTATATGAAAAAGGTGGTGGACTTGCCACAGCAGATCAAGGTCTTTTCATCTTAGCTGGTGCAACTTTCGGTGGTGGTTCTGCCGTTAATTGGTCAGCTTGTTTAAAGACACCGTTCAAAGTTCGCCAAGAATGGTATGAAAAATACAATATTGAATGGGCCGCTGATGAATCTTATGATCAATGTCTTGATTTTGTTTGGAAACAAATGGGTGCTTCAGATGAAAATATTACTCATTCCTTTTCCAACAAAGTTTTGTTGGACGGTTCTAAAAAATTGGGTTATAAAGCTAAACCAGTAGCTCAAAATAGTGGTGGCCATCCTAATCATTCTTGTGGTTTTTGTTACTTGGGATGCAGATATGGAGTTAAACAAGGTAGTGCCAATTGCTGGTTCAGAGATGCCGCAGAAAAAGGTTGTCAATTTATGGATCAAGTTAAAGTTGAAAAAATTATTCATAAAGGGGGTAGGGCATCTGGTCTTGAATGCGTTGATCAACGTAACGGAAAACGTTTTAAGATAACAGGACCAAGAAAATTTATATCTTCCGCTGGTTCCCTTCATACTCCATGCTTGTTGCAAAAATCTGGCTTCAAGAATAAGCACATTGGTGCCAACTTGAAATTGCATCCAGTCACTGTATTATTGGGAGATTTTGGTCATGAGACTAAAACCAAACCTTATGAAAATTCGATTATGACTTCTGTATGTACAGAAGTTGATGACTTGGACGGCAAAGCACACGGTGCTAAGATAGAGACAATATTACATAGCCCTTATATGGAGTCTATTTTTGCACCCTGGAAAAATAGTGACTACTTGAGAAGACATGTTCTCAAGTACAACAATCTAGCAGCTATGTTAATTTTAGCAAGAGATACCTCAAGTGGAACTGTTCGATTTGACCCTCAAAAAGAAGATGCTTTCACTGTGGATTATACCTTGAATAAGTTTGACCGTAATTCTATATTACAGGCAATATTGATTACTGCTGATTTATTATATATAGAAGGTTGCAAGATAATTATTCATCCTCAAAATTCTGTTGATGCTTTCGAATCCAATAAGCCAAAACACGAAAGAGCAATTACAGATGCTGATTACGTTGCTTGGAGGAAAAAGGTTTCTAAGATTCCACTTGACAGGTACGGAACCTCGTATGGATCTGCCCATCAAATGAGTTCCTGTAGAATTAGTGGTAAAGGTCCATCTCATGGAGCTGCTGATCTTAAGGGAAGATTATTTGAGTGCAAAAATGTTTATGTTGCTGATGCTAGTGCCATGCCTACAGCTAGTGGTGCAAACCCAATGATTACGACTATGACTTTTGCTAGAAAGATTGCCTTGGATATAGCCAAGGACTTACAACCTCAAGTCAAAATTTAATTCCTTCTCCCATTTCTCCATTTTTTATATTTGTTTATGCCGTGATTAATATCCATAAATTTTTTTCATATATTTCTTTTTCTTTTATTTCTTTGCTAATGATTTTATAAAAGTTTTTGAAACCAAAACTGAAGATGAAATGTGGCCCTTGACTTTGTAAGTCAAGAGCTAAAATGGTTTTTTTTTTCTAATTCAATATTTACTTCATTTTAATTTTTCAAAATGTATGAGTAGAACAATAACACATTTTTGCTTTAAGAGAAAGGCAAACAAAAAAGAGCCATACTAAGGCAAGTTGACAATGGGTTCCAAAGTTTAAATAGATATTTGTCTTCTTATTGATCTAATTTTTTAGAGACGGCATTCGCAAAATGCGGTATTCTCTAGAGCTGTTGCACAATTGATCAATGGAATAAAACTCGTTAAAACTAAACTTTTTTTCCGACCATATTTGATTCCAAATAAGTATTTGAAACTGGCTCCTAATCATTCTATTGATCCAGTGCATTAGTCGTATTGACATCTCCAATTCTTTGTGAAACCTTTCTCCTATTCTTAACTTAAGTCAGATTGAACCCAATAGAACGACACCATTTTGCTGAATCAATATCGATCAAACTAGTCTTCAATAAGCTTGAAGAAGTGCAACCTTCTAAAATTGCAAAAAAAAAATTTTTCTCTAACTTCTGAGAACTTGTTTTTCGACAGGCAATATAAACCATCCTACATTCTCTTGAAGCTACTTACAACGCATGGCCAATTGTCAGTGCTTTAAATGTAATAGAGAGAAACTAAAATCAAGCTTTTTTAGATGCATAAACAAAGCAGACAGCGTAGATTGAAAAAAAAAAAAAAATCAAAATGAAAAAAAAACATTCATAGTATTTTCATAGCATTGATACCGATAAGACTAAGGCTGAACCATAAAGATGGTCTAAACCAATGCAATACACATTCTCAAATTCTTTGATTTGTAAATAATATCTCTTACGAGATGTAAGTCTGCAAAAAACTCGCATAAAGGATTTAATTGTTAACGAAAGATTGCAAAAATTAATCAAGTAAAATTGAGGGAATTCAGGGAGGTAATTAGCTTACCGAGTTGGTACAAATATACTCGGAAAGTGAAAACCAAATACGGCAGGCTGTTTTGTTTCTATAGGAAAGGCAAAAGACTAAGCTCATGGAAAGCATTGAGATGTACATATGTATAGTCGTACTCATAATCCCCTATTGACAAGAAGGCGATTGTATGTGTATGGCGTTCACCAATCAACATTGAAACATAATGAATTCACGATGACTACAATGCAAATGGTAGAATGTTGATATATGATGAAGGTCTTATTGAGCTGATTTTTGGGCCTCTGCATTGTATTAAATAAACTAAATGTATAATGTTAGGAGCATTTACGCTGGAACTATTAAATTGATGGTGCAAAATGTCTTCCAAACCTTAAACAATATGTTGACTCAGAATCACAAGATTGAGTCGAAAGTCAAACTCAAAAAGGGGTGACATTTGATCAATGGAGAATGGAATGCTTCACTGGATATGAATTATCACAATCCCTTTTTATTTAAGTATTTGATGATACCCACGAGTTGAAAAATTGGAACTTGAACGTTAGTCCCCAAACAGAATATTCCCTCCTAATGTCTGGAAATAAACCCGTCATCAAGGAAGATAATCTTGAGACTTTTGTTCTTCTCGCAGATGCTTTAATTCATGAAACCATCCCTGAAAAGATTGAACCTTTTTTGGATGAAGACTTTCCCAAAGAAAAGGTAGAAGATTATGCAAGAAAATTCCCAAGACCTTCCTCGGTACCTCAATTCAAACAGGAAGTTTTGGCATTACTTAACGCTGGCTCTGTTGCTTCCACTCAAGCCTTCACTCAATTGGATCAAATGTTAAATTCCAAGTTATTGTCACCACCAGTCACTAATTCAATCACTTTGGTGAAAGATATGGATATTCACCAACGAGAAAAACTTTTGCAAAACTGGAGGGATTCTCCCTTTGCATTCAAAAGAAAACTTTTTAGGTTATTTCATGTTTTGACCTTCGCAGTGTACTCCAGGGTTGTTTATGATTTACATAATCAAGCCATGGGATATCCAATGAGAGAGTTAAGGGAGAAATTATATGAGGGCCAACAAATTTCAGATTTTAGGTATGAAATGCAATGTCCACCTTCCGGAGACGGTGCCGTTTTGGAGCTAGACATAGATGCCGTAATAATTGGGTCTGGTAGTGGTGCTGGTGTCGTTGCCCATACTTTAGCTCAAGATGGTCATACAGCTTTGGTTTTGGAAAAAGGACAGTACTTTCATACTTCAGAATTGAATTTTAATGATTATGAAGGTATGAAGAATTTATATGAATTAGCTGGTGGTGTTATGTCGAGCACCCAAGAAGTTATCTTTTTTGCAGCATCAACTTTTGGCGGTGGCTCAACTATTAACTGGTCCGCATGCTTGAAACCACCGGCCAAAATCCGCCAGGAATGGAAAGAAGACCATGGTGTTGACTGGGCAGAAGAAAAGGAATTTGACGCATGTCTTGATTATGTTTGGGAAAAGATGGGTGCAAATACAAAGGGAACAGAGCATTCATTCACAAATAAAGTTATTCTTGAAGGATCTCAAAAATTGGGTCTCGACGTTGAAGAAGTTGCTCAAAATAGTGGAGCCCACAAAAGGCATAATTGTGGTTTTTGCCATTTAGGGTGTAAATATGGTATTAAACAAGGTGGTGTTGCTTGCTGGTTTAGAGATGCCGCTGAAAATGGATGTAAATTCATGGATTTAGTTAAAGTTGAAAAAATACTTCACGAAAATGGCAAAGCAAATGGACTTTTATGTAAGGATGTTAGAACAGGATTCAGCTTCACCATAAAGGGCCCAAAAAAATACATTGTTTCTTCTGGTACTTTGAATACTCCAATCGTTTTACAAAAATCTGGATTTAAAAACAAGAACATTGGTGATAATTTCAAATGTCATCCAGTTCAATGTATGTTTGGGGATTTCGGTAAAGAAAACAAAACCAAACCTTATGAAAATTCTATTTTGACAACTGCCTGTAATCAGGTTGATGACCTCGATGGCAAGAAGCACGGGCCAAAAATTGAAGCTTGTTTACAATCACCCTATTTACAAGCACCTTTTCTGAGTTGGGAATCAAGTGACAAGAAAAGACAAGATATGTTGAAATACAATAGTATGTCAGTAATGATTGTCATCACAAGAGATTTGGGTCATGGCCAAATTACTTACGATAAAGAAAAGCCGGATGCTTTCTTAATTGACTATGAAGTCAGTGATTATGACCGTAAAGCTTTATTAGAAGGGGTATTAGTATCTAGTGATATTATGTACATTGAGGGTGCAAAAGAAATATTCAATCCACAATACAGTATTCCAAATTTCAAATCTAATAAGCCAAAGGAATCAAGATCAATTGTTGACGAGGACTATGTTGCTTGGAGAAAGAAAGTTGCCTCCACCCCACTTGATAATTCGGCTTCTCCAATTGGATCAGCCCACCAAATGGCTTCTTGTAGAATTAGTGGAAAAGGACCATCTGATGGAGCAGCTGATACCAATGGGAAATTGTATGAAGCTGAAAATGTTTATGTAGCAGATGCAAGTTCCTTACCAACTGCAACCGGTGTCAACCCAATGATTTCTACCATGGCATTTGCAAGAAAGATTTCATTGGGAATCTCAAAGGAATTGGCAAAAGAAAAGGCTTAATTTGGTTGAATCTATCAAAATTTTTTCTATTTTTATACTTTTTTTTTTTTTTTTTAAAAATTTCAAATATTTCACAAATCACATATCACATATATACATATATTTATAGCTATGCTAACTAGAGCCATTTTTAATGACATGGATGTAGAATTGGATGGATATCCTTCCGGATTAAATGCAAGAAAAGTATTGATATTGACGGTTATTCACTAACTTCATATAAAACACTTTTACAACTCAAGAAATATTTCAAGGCCTTAACATCTGTGCTATTATCTTGGTGACCAGCAAATCCAAGAGGACCTTTATCACATTCACTACAAACCAATAATCGTTCAATTTTGAATTCAATTGGCTCATCTTCTTCATTTCTTATGACTGGTTGTTTCAAATCACCAGCTGGCTTTGAAACTCCGATGTTATCAAAATCCCAAACATCGTTAATTCTGTAGAATCGTCTTAAATCGCCGTTGGTTGGAGTTGGAACAGCGTGATGATCTTTAATTTGAAGCATATCTGGAGAATTTTGGACTGCAATATCAGTGCCTTGGACAGATGCTAGTGGTATAACCTTTGCATGACACATTTCAAATGGGCATCTTATAATAACATCACCATCAAAGTATCCGGACTCAATATCGTGATGTTCCTTATAAGTCATGATTTTCTTTATTTGAATGTTTCGAAGAGATGAGCAGGAACTGTTGTTCTATGGAAAGAAAAACAATTAGACGATCGAAGAAAAAAAAAATCACTCTGGAGATAAGCAGCAATTTCTTACTTTGAATTTTATAAAGACGGGACGGAAAGTTTCCAATATTTATATTTATTTAATATACATAAAAGTGTATTCTAGACGAAGAAGACTTGGTATAACTTCATATGCCGTAAGAGTAATACTTTTTTTTCCATAAATAAGTTGATGGTCCAGTTCCACGCGACGAGTTTTGATTCATAGTAACAAAAAAAAAAAAAAAAATAAATATATATAATAAGGTTCAAAGTAACTTTAGACAATTGGCATACTTTGGATCGATTTGCCTATTTTGTGAGAAGAAACAATTTGTATCATTAAATTACGGGCTTGCTATTGTATTTGGACAACTTAAGATCCGAGACAGATGCAAATAATACCCTCGAGACAATTAAACCCAATATCAAATTTGTACCAAAAGTTTCATACATAATAAAAAATTGCCATAGAGAAACGCTAATCTAAAAGTGATGCAATGTTGGGTCTCGAATTGTTCTCGGTACAATTAAATAAGCCATAACAATCAAGCTTCCTTATCCACATACTCATTGAAAGAAAGGGGGAAATCCCAAGACCAATCTGTTGACCAGATCGGAATTCAAAAGCATTTGTCCGCTTCACAAAGTAAAAAAAAAAAAGAACAAATATAATTTTCTAGCATCACAAATGAGAATTTTTCAGCTTTGAATCATCATTGATGGTTTCAATTGCCAACGATGCTAAGTAGGGATATAAGCTAGCGTATCCACTAGCATTATCGGAACTGGCATTACCTTTAGAAACTCTCATTGCAATACCCTGAGAAATTACGCATAGTCTTAATAAACCAAAGACAAACCCAACATTCCAAACATCTTTGGGATTATTTTTAGGGTTCAGCTTTTGCCATTCATGTTCTAATTTGTGTTGATACAATTCTAATTTTTCATATAATTGATTAATTGAGTCAGGAATTTCTCTACCCATATTAGTCTTGTCTGGTTTGTACAAAAGTAAGTTTAATTTATTGGGTAATTGAAATGGTTGTAAGAAATTTGCCAAATCAAACAAAGGATGACCAAAAGTACAAAGTTCCCAATCAAGAACCGAAATTATCTTTGGTGAATTATGATCAAAGATTACATTGTCAATTTTAAAATCACCATGAATTAAAGTTAAATTAGTTGGATCATCAGGAGCATTTTTCAATAACCAAGTACATATTTTATCAAATTCCGGTATTGGTTTAACAACCTTAGATTGTAAAGAAGCAACAGATGATAAAGTTCGGATTTGACGTTGAAAATAGGTTGCTTTTGATTGTTTGGCCAATTTTTCCGGTTGGAATTGAGGAAAATGTGATGCTGGTAAATGTTCAATCAAAATCTTGGTATTTAATGAATGAATTGCAGTTATTGTTTCCATTATTGAATCCCAATATTTTGATTTTTCATCAGTTGGTACTCCTGGTAATCCGGGATTAACAATTTGTCTCCCATCAATAAATTCCATTAAATAAAAAACATAACCAATAACTGATTCATCTTCACAAAGTAAATAAACCTTGGGAACTGGTACTTTTTTATTAGTACTCTCATTACAAATACTAATACCATTTAAAATGAAAAATTCTCTTTCAATTGCATGTGCTGATTTAGAAACTAATTTATCATTTGGAGAAGGCTTACGTCTCAACACAAACTTGGTCCCACTCAGTGTATCACGAATGAAATAAGTAGGATTTGATTGACCAAATTTAAATTGCAGAAATTCAAGCGAAGCTGAATTGATCTTAGGAAGTGGATTATGTCCCCTAGTAGTCTTGCTCAATTGAACATTTTGTTGATATTTCCCGAGAAAATCCTTTAGATTTTCTTCATTTATTGGACTTCTAACTTTCCCGACACCTAACTGGGACATTTTATATTATTAAGTGAACTATATTGAGGATTTGTTAAATCAAAAAAGTTGAAGTAGTTGCATACGTTTATATACTTTTTCCTTTACCCCACTGTTTTTGAACCTCGGAAAGGTAAAGGTCCATACACCAGAGAATATGAAATTTTGAAAGAAAGATCCGTACATTGAAGATAAAAAGATTAAACCGCAAAAAAAAAAAAATTGCAAAAAACGAAAAAAAAAAAAGATATAATAATAATTCATAAAAGGTGGTTGATTAGATCATAAGCACATTACTTGACATTTAAAGAGTAATAGTTGTATATACCTCTTTGACTGAATTCAACTGGCCAAACGTGTTCCAAAATTTCATTTTTCAAATAAGTTTTCTTCTTGACTAAGTTCAAATTGTAATAACCTATTGAACAGTTGATTTTTCTTGAAGCATATTTTAAGAAATCAGGCTTAACAATTTTGGTTTCAATTTTGGCACCAGTTTCTAAATCATAATAAATTAAGTTTGAGGTAGCTAAGTTTTTTCTGTTTTTGGCATTACCGGAGATGATTGACTTATATTCGTCATCAGATTCATCTAATTTATAGATCCAAGCTCTTCTACCCTCATTATCATAAAATTTCCAAATTTGAGGAGGACTCTGTTCAAGGAAAGATTGTTGTATAGGCTCTATTTTTATATAATCCCCAGTTGTTAACTCATATAAGAGTTTATAATCAAACTCTAAACTTTTCAAGTTAAGATCAAAATTGGTCTTCAACAAATTAATTAATTTCCACCTATTGATTTGTTTGCAACCGGTGAAATCAAAATGTTTTAACATTATGTTATCTTTCAAAAATTCATTTAAGTCGTTAACTTCTAAATTGGAAGAGTGTGAAATTGTTAAACTTTCTAGTAATGGAAACCTCAATTTTATTATATGTAAAATTCGATTATTAATCGGTAAACCACCAATATTAAGGTATTTTAAATTTGAAGCTTTCAAATGCTTTAAAGTATATAAAAGATAAACATCACTAAGAGGGCTTACCACATTCAGATCAATTTGTAAATTTAACCATTGTAAAGAGTCATTTGAAACTGCAGGATGGTTAATTAAGAAATGAATTAAATCCTTAGTAGTTAACTTTGAGCATCTAGCTAAGGATAAATGAGTTAAACGACAAGAATGTGGTAAGCTTTCCAAAAGTATGGTCGAATTGATTGAAGTATGCGTTAAATCTAATCGACGTAAATTTTTAAAACAAGGTAAAATCTTTGAGAAAACTGAAGCAGCTAAATTTGAGCAATCGTGAAATGAAATTTTGAATAAGTTAGATAAGCTTGATGGTTTTTTATCCGTTATACCTCCATCATCATTCAAACTATCATCAATAATCATCCGATCATCTTGACTTTCTTGTTCATCGTCAAGTTGCAATTGATTAAAAGCATTAGCAAAATTTTCACTACTTGCACCACAGAAATCGAGTGACTGAATCTTCGGCAAATGCTTAAATAACATATTTAAAACATTTATATCCATATCGTCTTGAATATTTTCACTCGCTAAAAACTCGATTAAATTAGGAGTTAAGGATAAGGCCCTTGTAATTGTATTGGAAGTAACCATTTGAATCTCCTGATTCATACGACCGGTTCTACCAAGACCAATTGAAGTGAAAGTTTGCCAATCCATAAATTCAACGTAATTACCTAGTTCTGGTTGAGATATTAAATTTGATAAAAACTTATCAAATGAGTGAGGTCTATTAAAAACAGCATATTTATATAAAAATCTTAAGGATAGTTGATTAACAGTTTTGGATAATAATGGAACAGTTTTAGAGAATTTTTCCAAACTTGAGTTGATTGAATTAGTATTATCATCATAATAGACAATTTCGATAATTTTATACAAAATTTCAATAGGTAAAGAAAGCAAGGGACTAAAATGTTCACCTGTCTTATTAACATAATCATTTATATCGTGATAAGTGGTAAGAGTTGAGTTTAAAGAGTTTAAAGTTGATGTCTGTGAGTCATTTGAAGTTATTGGTGAAAGAAAGAAAGAAGAAGGTTGATTAGAGTAGTGATCATGATATTGATTATGATTATGACGATGATTATGATGATGCTGACGGTTATTATAATGATTATGGTTTGTAGGAGTGAAACCAAGCTGTTCTGGAGATGTACTGGTAGGATCTGAAGAAGATAAGCTACTTTTCAGATAAGTTTGACCCATGGAATCTAACTGAGAGGAACTTTCTTGAAAATTAGACCGATGAGCAATTGGAATTGGTATTGGAATTGCAGCTGTTGAAGCTTGATTATATGAAAAATGATCCAGATAATGATTCAGACTTGAAGCTAGTTCAATGGTGGAGTTCGAAAGGTTCGTTGAGTTAGTCAAAGAAGAAGGAGATGTTGAGTTGCTAGTACTGACATGATACCAATCTTGATCTAAAGTATTCATGAGATGTTTTTTCTATGTCTACCACAGATGAGACTCACAGAAAAAAAAAAAAAAAATAAGAAATAGTAGAAGAAAGGAGAAGACTTGAAGAATCAATTATAGGGGCCAGACTGAACTTATGCAAAACAGTTAGGTTTAAAAAGGAAATATAAAAGAGGCAAATATTTTTTGTAAGCTGGTCTAGTTTAGTTATACAAATAAATAGTAAACTTTCAGTACCTTCGAATAGTAACAGAAGCGTCGGTACTAAATGAATATAAAAGTTAGTAGTATGTAATGATATTACAGAATTTAACAAATAAAGTAGCTCTAATTAGCTTCTTGCTTTCAAACAAGAAGGAAATATGGTGATCTTTATATTCTATGGGTAACATTCTAAAAGTTTTGTTACTACATACACAAATCTTGTTATTGTCCAGGTTAGTCTACATACACGGCAATTTTAAAGGAAAACAAAATTTTTCACTACTTGGGGTTTAAAGGTACTTTCCCTTTTCGATTTTTTTTTTTTTCACAATTTTCTATGTAAAAGGAGTAAAGGTTACAAACTGTGTGACTCTGAAGGATACAAAAGACTCGTGTTAGGGGTTTATTGTTGTTAACTGGGCACCTTTTGTTTAGCTCCATTTTGTACAAGCCGATGGTCGGAACCCTCAATGTTTGGGTATGTTTGACAGATCTCTGACTCGTCACAGATATGGTTATCTCTTGGTTATCGCTTGGTTATCTGTTCCCTCGTGTACTTATCTCTTTCATCGCAGTCAACTGGAATACCCTTCCAATGCTTTTCCCCAGATAATTCCGTTTCATTGGGAAATTCCCCAAGACTGAGTTCAGTTTAGAGGTTTTCGGTTCCGTGAAATTTGCAATCCGTACCTTTTTCTTTTATATAAGATTCTCTTTGTAAAATTTATCATTTCTTTCCAATCTCTTTGTCACATTCACAGTATTAAATAAGGAATTTAGTGATCAATCGGGTAGATTCATTGACCGACAGAATAAAATCATGAAGGGGCAATAATGGGGTTGGAGAATGTGAGCTACGGAATAGATGGAAAACGGTTTAATTTTGACACCTTCGCGCAGAACAAACTTTTTTTTTTGTTTTTTTCATACTTTATAGTTTTTAATTCCAGGAAAACCCTTCCATTTTACCAAAGAGAATTACCAATTAGCTATGTCAGTATACGAGTCAGACGACGATTCAGTTTCGGAATTCGAAAGATTGGAATCAACACTTCCAGATCATTTAAAAAGATCTGCTACTTCTTTATTAGAGGCTATTTCCAATACCTCAATTAATTCTTCAGCTACTTCTCCATCTACAACTCCAGCCCCAAGGGAAAATCATTTCCAATCATCATGGTTGGATTCTGGAATTCCATCATCTCGTACGCCTTCACGTCAGCATCACCATAATAGCGCTAATGGCCATAAAAAAACCCGTCATCATCAACTTATTCAAAAGTTGTCTAGATCCGAGAATGGCCGTGAATCATCACCAATTCCTTTACCACGTCCTAAATTCAATGAAGAAATTCACAAACCAGCAATGAACACGAAGCAATCTTCAACTGGGGTATTATGGGTTACTGAACGTGCTAATGAGTATGGTTTTGATAATGGGAATCCTGATTGGGCCAATTTAGGTCAAGGTGCTCCAGAACATGGTGACACGATACCGGGATCTTTCAAAAGACCAACTTCAATTCCAATTCCAGATCATTCCAAGGAATATGCCCCAACCGCTGGTATAAAAGAATTACGTGAAGCAGTTGCAAACTATTATAATGAAACTTATCGTACTGATCAAAGTTCAAAATATACTTATAAAAATGTTTGTATTGTACCTGGAGGTAGAGCAGGTTTAACTCGTATTGCTTCAATTATAAGTGATTGTTATTTATCCTTTTTTTTACCTGATTATACTGCTTATGCTGAAATGTTATCATTGTTTAAAAATTTTTCACCAATTCCAGTACCATTAAATGAGGTTGATAATTATGAAATTCATTTGGAAATTATCAAAAACGAATTAATTAGAGGTGTTTCTGCTTTGTTAACCTCAAATCCTCGTAATCCAACTGGTAAATGTATGAAGCCCAGTCAATTAGAAAAATTACATCGTTTATGTAGAGAACGCTGCTTGCTTATAATGGATGAATTTTATTCTCATTATTATTATGATGATAACTGTTCTGGATCTTCAATTAGTTCAGCTAAATACGTTCAAGATGTTAATAAAGATCCAGTTCTTATATTGAATGGTTTAACAAAGGCTTTCAGATTACCCGGTTGGAGAATATGTTGGATTTTAGGTCCTGAAGATTACATAAATGCTTTAAGTAGTGCCGGCTCTTTTCTTGATGGTGGTTCGAATGCTCCTTTCCAATATGCAGCAATTGATTTTTTACAACCTACCAAAGTTAAAGAAGAAATGATGGCTTTACAATCTCATTTCAAAATGAAAAGAGATTATATCATTGAAAGATTAACTCAAATGGGTTTTGATTTCTCAAATGGTAAAATTCCAAATTCAACCTTTTATCTTTGGTTGAATTTATCTCATTTACCAGCTAAATTGAGTAATTGCCTTGGGTTTTTCCATGAATGTCTTCACGAAAAAGTAATCGTGGTTCCAGGTTTTTTCTTCTTGATCAATCCTCAAAATTTATCCAATTTAGAAGATGTCATTTGGTATAATTATGTTAGAATAAGTTATGGTCCTGAATTACATAACTTGGTTAAAGGTATGGATGGTATTGAAAGAATATTACATCGCTTTGGCTGTTTACCTTATGATTTATAATCCCATTGCTGCTAACCCGTTGGCTTTTCTAGTATTCCTACTACTATTTATCTATTTATTGTTGTAACAAAAGTAAAATTGTACAAAGAGTAGAATCGTATTGTAGAAATTCGTAGAAATTTTGACATTTTTTTTTTTTTTTTGTTTTGCTAACTAAAATTTTAGAGTACATTAAAATGTGAGACAAAATAAATAAGCAAAGTTAAATCAAAAGTTAGACACTTCGAATATCCTACGATTTTTTTTTTTCTTTTTCCTTTGATCTTTATCTTTTCAAGGACTTCTTTTCGTTCACTTTTTCAATCATTAATTTGCATATACAGAATCCCAAGGTATAATCATGTCGCTGTCATTGGGCTCTCTACTGGCATCAGCTGTAGTGACTCTGCAAGCTCCTTCTCCAGCCACAACCTCACTAAGCACCTCCTCATTAGCCGCCAGTTTAGGTCCTTCTTTGATTTTACCGCCTGCAAAAGATTCATCCTCATCAATATCTATAGTTACGGCTACATTATGGTTTTGGCTGTGGATTTTCTTTAAGATTATGAACTATGCAGTAGTAATCGTACCAACTATAATACTAAATTTACTTTCAATAAATTATCAAGTTACTTTATCACTTTCACTGATATTAGTCACTTTATCAATAATGTTGGGTATTTCTTTCATAATTGTTCGGTATCGCTATTTGACTGGTTATTCAAAGGATACCCAACCAAATTTCAAATCGAAAAAGCATAAGGATATTGATATTGTAAACGATATTACCAATAAAAAGCATCGGGGTGAGAATAAACCCACTTCTAATTATTTAGATGAATTTTTAAGTGCAATTAAAGTTTTTGGTTATTTAGAAAGACCTGTTTTTCATGAATTAACTAAAAATATGACCACTCAAAAATTATCTTGTGATGAGATCTTGTATCTCGATGAAAAATTGGGGTTTTCAATTGTAGTTGATGGTACCCTACAAGTTTATACCAAAGTCAATGATTCCTTCGGTAATGGAATCGAGAGTCAACCAAAAGATTTAGATAGTGACGACGAATTTGATTACGAAAAGGGTGATATCTTGAGAATTGGTGATCAAAGATATCAATTATTAAATGAAGTGAAAAGTGGATCTCCACTTTCTTCTTTGATAAACACTCTTGATTTATTTAAACCTTTATATTCCAAAGTTCACCCTTCAACCAATAACCTTTCAAATATCGCCGCCAGTACCGTTGCAGGCGGCGTTAGTGTTGAAAATTTTCAAAATTTTGATTTAAACCAAAGTAAAACTAATAATTCAAAAGCATCTTTCCACATTAATCCTTTACAAAACAATAGTCCTGACGATAGTGGCATCTCACCATTTGATTCTTTGCATACTCCTTTACCAACAAACCAGTCGCCTCTCCCTGAACAATTTTTGGAGTCATTACCAAATTCACCTTTCCCTTCCGGTTCTCCAACCCCTAACGTGAATGGAGTTTTACAACCAGAGCCTCGTCACGCAAACTCAAATATCGCGGATCCCGACATTAGGACTACTGGTGATATTCCACCTTCACCTCCACATAATCCTAACTGGAGGCCCACTGCTCCAAGCTATCCAGATATTATTGCTCGACCAAAACCTTTGTCAAAATCAGATGACAAAATGAAAAAGAAGAATCATACTCATTCAAGTGCTACAATTGCTATTATTCCATACCTGGCTTTTCAAAGAGTCCAATCAAAATATCCAAAAGCTACTTCCCATATTGTTACTATGGTCTTGACAAGGTTATACAAAGTCACCATGAATACGATTCATAATTACCTCGGTTTGACTAGTGAAATCCTTCATAGTGAAATTAAATTAAACAACTCAGAGGAGGACACAAAGTTACCAAGCTATCTTCATGAGGGTGTTATTGAAAGATTTTATGGCTCTCCAGATGATAATTCGAACGTTAATCAATCAAATGATGGTCGCCATAAACATTCAAACGATAAAGGGGGTGAAAAGATCGAGAAAAAACCACCTTTTTTGACCAAAGGAATTCTTAATAATAGCTCAAGGCATTTATCAAAAAAGTCCTCTTCAAGATACGTTGTATTAGATTCAAGATCAAAGTCATCACACCCAGGAGATTTATTGTCATCAGTTCCATTATCGAGAAGATCTGATTATTACCAGTCCCATGCAACTTCTGTTCAGCCTGACCCAACTGAAGATCTTAATGACAAAAATACTTTGATATCCCAGAGCTCATCAAGCGCTTCCAATAATCCTCGACCTTCGAATTCGAGCAAACCATCGTCAAGTACCACAATAAAACTGCACATTCCCTCTTCATTGAAAAGAGAATTAAGCAAGTTTGAAAGCATTAGGGATCTAGAGTTCTCAGATGAACGGGAGGAAACGGAAGAAACCTCTTTGCGTATAGCAATAGTGGAAAACATGTTCAAGCTAATTGGAATTGACGAACGAAATGTTCTTATAAATGGTACTCCATTGAACGGAAGTGGTGCTTCGTCGGTGAACTCTTCAGTGGTCGGATTATCAAGTTTGATGAATGGACATAATGCTTCACAAACTAACATTTTGAATGCTAATCACCATACAAGATTAGAACATAGCATCTATGATTCAGTTCTAGGTAGAAATAGACTTGATTCTCTTCACAGTTTAAACTCAAGAAGTGATAGTCCAATTCCTACCAAAATTTATAATACCATTAGCCAATCGCAACTAAAGAATGGTGATTCTCTTAATAACTTAGTTAATGGTTTGAACTCTCGACGTAAAGGTGCATCACAATCTGCCGAATTCAATTTCAATGATATTAAAACTGAATTCGGGAAGTACATTGAAGTCAAATATATTCCACCCAATAAGACAATTGTCGAGGAAGGCTCATTCAATTCAGGATTATACTATGTAATTGATGGATCGTTGGATGTCTTTTATAAAGCAGGAACGAATGACCCTGAACGTGCATCATCATTCAAGAGACTCTACAGTGTGCAAACTGGTGGGTTGGCGGGATACCTTAGTTCCATTGTCGGTTTTAGATCTTTGGTCTCAATAAAAACCCCTAAAGACAAAGGTTGCATTGTTGCTCATATTGCCAAAGCTGATTTTTCTAAATTAACCGATAAATATTATTTCTTACAGTTACCTGTCGCTTCCAAATTGAAATCTTTGTTGTCAAAGGAGATTTTAATAATAGATTATGCATTGGAATGGTGTCATATTCCTGCCGGTGATGTGCTCTGTTCCCAAGGGGACGTGGCTAATGGTTTCCATATTGTTTTGAGTGGCCGGTTTAGAGTCATAAAAAATAATAATCCCCGGAAAAGTGAGGTTCACTTAAATGGATCCACTGCTGATATTCATGATTATAATGATAATTTGATAGATGAAACAACGAATAATAAGCACAACTCAAAGCACAATCAATTGTCTTCCGAAGATTACGAAGTTTTAGGTGAATATGGCCACGGTGAATCGATCGGTGAAGTAGAGGTTTTGACAGCTTCTAGAAGGACCAATTCGCTTGTTGCAGTCCGTGATTCTGAAACAGCTAGAATACCAAGAACTTTATTTGAAATGCTCTCCTTGAAAAATCCATCCATTATGGTCAAGGTATCCAGAATTGTTGCCAGCAGAATGGTTCAATCTGGTAACAAACATGCTCATAATCTATATCTGAATACTTCTGTTGCGCCGATCCCTACGTCAACTACCCCATATATCAGTAATGATTACAAGACAATTACCATCCTCCCATCTGTGAGTGGCTTGCCAGTTCGAGAGTTTGCAGACAAATTGGTAAATGCATTGAAATCAATCGGTCGTAATGTCATTGCGTTGGATCAAGCATCAACCTTGACTCACCTTGGTCGTCACGCTTTCGACGAAAGATTAGCTCAATTGAAACTCTCAGGTTATTTTGCTTACTTAGAAGAAGAATACGAAACAATTGTTTATGTGTGCGATACTCCCCTAAAGTCAAATTGGACTTCAACGTGCATTTCTCAAGGTGATTGTATTTTACTATTGGCCGATGCAGAAGATGATGATGTTGCAATCAATGCTGGTGACTATGAGAGACTACTCATAAAATTAAAAACAACAGCCAGGACTGACTTATGCTTGATACACCCCGATAAGTATGTTGTGCCTGGCTCAACAAGCATTTGGTTGAAAAATAGGATTTGGGTCCAGGGACATCATCATATCCAAATGGAATTAAACAGAGATAAAAATAGACAGCCGAATAAGAAAAAGACCAACATTATTAGCGACTTAGCCGCTAAAATTAGTAGTAAAACCAACCCAAATATAAAAATTAAATTCGAAAATGTTAAGTCAAAAGCTATGTCATCATTGGTGAAGTTGAATGCTCGCCTCAATAGAACCGATAATATGGCCTACAAATCAGTGCAATCTCATAAAAACGATTTTTTGCGATTAGCCAGAATCTTATCCAATGAAGCAGTGGGTTTAGTTTTGGGAGGAGGTGGGTCTCGTGGTATATCACATGTTGGTGTTGTCATGGCTTTAGAAAAACATGGTATCCCAATTGATTTAATCGGAGGGACTTCCATAGGATCTTTTGTTGGTGGGTTATATGCCATGGATTATAATATAGTGTCAATATATGGTAGAGCTAAAAAATTTGCAAAACGTGTCTCTTCGTTATGGAGGTCTGTTTTTGATTTAACATATCCAGTAACCTCATACATTACGGGATATGAATTTAATAGAGGAATTTGGAAATTGTTTGGTTTTGCGGAAATTGAGGACTTTTGGATCAAATATTTCTGTAATTCCACCAACATAACAAACTCAACAATGGATATTCATGAGTCAGGATATGCCTGGCGTTTCATCAGGGCGTCGATGTCATTGGCTGGATTATTACCTCCGATTGCATTCAATGGTTGCATGTTGTTGGATGGTGGCTACTTAGATAACTTACCTGTAATGGAGATGAAGAAGAAAGGTGCAAAATATATTATAGCAGTTGATGTTGGCTCAGCTGACGACAGGACTCCCATGAATTATGGTGATACCTTATCTGGATTTTGGGTATTATTCAACAGATGGAACCCATTCTCCAAACATCCAAATGTACCAAATATGATGGACATCCAATTGAGATTGGCCTATGTTGCAAGTGTAAATGCATTAGAGATGGCGAAAAAGACCCCTGGTGTCATATACTTGAGACCTCCAATAGATGATTATGCTACGCTAGATTTTGCCAAATTTGATGAAATTCACCACGTTGGTATGGCATACGCAGACAACTTACTAACCAATTGGGAACAAAACGGTCGCCTTCCTCAAATCGCTGGTATGATCGATAAATCAAAAATTAGAAGTGGGGATGTCCCAAAATCACTTTACAGAAGAAATTCAATCTAAGCATCATAAATAGCTCCGACCTCTTCTCAACTTACATAGATCATGTATATACGTAAAAGGTACTCATATGAAAACTTGTAGTTTTAAGAAACCTTGAATGAGAAAAAAATACATCTCTGCGCTAGAAAAACTTAGACCAGAAAAATTTTGAACCTACACCAGTAGCATCTAGGTAGAAACTTTCTTCACTGAAACTAATATCGACTAAAGATATGTTTCAAGGCTTTTTCAGAAGGGTGGAATTGTCGAAGCCTGCTACGGCTTTTCGCCTCCGAAACTATAGCTCGGCTCAAGGAAAGATACGACTTAATACACTGCAACAGACCAAATCCAATGGTAGAATTGAATTGAACTACGATCCTTCCAAAAAGAATTATAGCTTTGTTGAATTAGGGATTTTGCCCTTCTTTCAGCATAGACTAGATACTTTTTTGTTCCAGAATAGAAATATGGATCATAATTCTGTACTTCCAACTGCAGACCAACGGACCATGCTAGCAGGCTTGAATTCTGGACACAGTCTCATATTTAGGTCATCTGCTCAATCTGGAAAATCTGTTTCCATCATATTATATGCCTTGCAAATGGCTTTGTCCAAGGTTCCTAAGTTTGGTCCTTTAGAACATCGAGGAAGTTCCATAGACTGTATCATAGTGGTTGCTACTGATGAATTGATTAGAAGATATCAATACTATGTTGACAATTTGGCTCTGGAGCTTCCAAGCCAGTGTTGTCCTCATAGATTGAGATATCTCGATAACTCCGATCAGGCTTTTGAAGTTCTTCGAAGGCCCTTATCAGTAGAATTTGCCTTTTCCAACGGCAAGTCACAAAATTTCAGCACTGGATCTCAAGCTGAGGATCTTCCACCCCATATCTTGGTTACAACTTCAGAGCGCTTAGAACAGATGCTTTTTGAGAGTGTGACTACGTCTTCAAGAAAGTTTTCAGATTGTAAGTTTGTTGCTGTAGATGATTTTGATATTCAAATTAGCAGTTCACAGATATACAACTCTAAAACAATAACTGCAGTCGGAAAAAAGAATAAATACAAAACTAAGATAGAAAGATGCATAAAAGAAATACAAAGCTTGCATTTCAGTGACTTTTCGAAAGATTTGATGAAAAGGCTCAAGAGGCTTGAAGAGGACTTAAAAAACAGCGACTTGAGTTCCAAAAAAGTCGAGCTTGAGACCAAGCGTGGAAGCCAATTTGATCATGCTAGCTTTGTATATCTGCAGGAGAAGCTAAGTTCTCAGCTATTGAATCGAACAGTGAATTCTCAATTTAAGGGGAAGCCTTTGCATGAACAACCGGATCCCTTAATATTGAGGAAGCTCATTAAAGAGAAGAAAAGAATATTCTACAAGCAAATACAATTTTGCTTCGTGAGTCAGCCCGAACCACCATATCACCATCTCGCGTATCAATTATCAACCCAAAAGCAAGAGTCACAGATATATGACAGTATATATCGCCAAACTGAACAGCTTAGATCTAATATTGATGCCAAAATCCGTAACGACCTCACAAAATATCTTATAGAAAAATCCGCAAAAGTGAATACGGACCTTCAAACCTCATTTATTGAGAAATTAGTACGATTTAATGATGATCAATGGTTGTTCCCAAACCAGGAGCGAAAGCTTTTATCGATAGGATCTTACAACTTAACGAGTAACATCAAAGGTTGCTCAGATCCTCTGGCCACGAGAAAGATAAACCTCTCTTTCGTAGAGGCATTTCGCAATAAGAGTAACGTTGAGCTAGCAAATCTTGATGTTATACAATCTTTACCTCAAAAAATAGATTTATTGAAATCGATAAAAAAGACCGTTGAAATTCAAGGCTTGAAAAATCTTGAAAAGAGCTTTTTGAAAAGAAGATTATTGCACAGCCAATTGCAATTAGATACCACTTCCTCAGCGGAGAACACAGAATATTGCATTCTAACCAAAATAATCCCCGAGGCAATAAAGAATTTCAGACAGAAGGTGAATACTCTTCCCATTCTTGTGGTCATCCCACCCACTTTTAATTTAAGACTCTTGTCGAGCAAGCTTGAAAATGGTGTCGGGGAAAAATTTACAACTTTTCCAGGGAACGAATCTGAAGCCTTTTCTAAAATGCAGACAGGTGGAACAATTAGTTCCAATATTTTGATTCATCCGCATCAACTTGTTGGTCAGGAGTATAAAAATTTCACCAATACATTTGTAGTTGGATTGGAATCATTGATACCACAACTAGCATTTGTTCCAAGAAATCCAGTATCGATAAAATCGATCATTAGTGACACTTCCGGTATCAAACATCCTCAATTCGACCTTTTTCATTTGTATATAAACAAACTTCTTGCTTCATCAGAAGCAGATACCGAGAAGAATTTGGTTGTATTGGTGAACAATTATAGTCTGGATGACCCGACCAATTCCAAAGTAATTTTAGAAGGGGACATGAAAAAATTGAGTCGCCTCATGATATTTAATGATTTGAATGACATTGTAAATATAAAGCCTCTTTTAATGCTATCTAAGACTCATATCTTAAAGTA
The DNA here is from genome assembly GCA_030569195.1 of Hyphopichia khmerensis. Classification (NCBI taxonomy): domain Eukaryota; kingdom Fungi; phylum Ascomycota; class Pichiomycetes; order Serinales; family Debaryomycetaceae; genus Hyphopichia; species Hyphopichia khmerensis. The sequence continues at coordinate 96,753 of JAJMKE010000010.1, read as the reverse complement.
TCTGAAAGAGGACTAAAACCAAATATCACCTTGTATATAAAATTTATTGTATATTAATTACATGATTAATTCTATCCATTAGCCAAATTATATAAAAATTAAAGACGTTTCATCATAAGAGCATTGGGCCAATCACACCTTAGTGCCAGACAACTTGTCACCCTCTTCAGTTTCCGTTGTTAAAATAGAACGTGTCTCATTTTCGTATGAAATGCTAGCAAGTTCTTCAGCAGTTATCAAATATCTGTAGAATTCCTGGACCTTATGATGTGTGGTTACTTTCTCTTTCCTAAAATTTAAAACTTGGAGCCCATCCCTAGAAACAGCTCTCGACAAAGCGACATAAGCCTGCCCGTTTTCAAAAACTCTAGATAAATCAACCTTAGCTTTCGACAATGTCTGACCTTGAGCTTTATGAATGGATAATGCCCAAGCAAGCATTAACGGTAATTGAGTACGACTCACTAGAACCAGCTTTGTTTTTTCGTCCTCAATCGTCCACGTTTCGGGTTCTACTAATACATCCCTCGTATTGACACCATCGGGAAGTAGAAATTTCACAAGAGGTAACTTTTCACCAGAAGATGTCTCTTGAAGCATTTTTAAAAGCTCTCGTTTCCTTTTAGAATTCTGCAAAAACAACTCTTCATCACCATGGCCCTGCGAAGATTTATTCTCAAACTCCAGTAGAAAGTCAAAGACGGAGTCCACCTTACTTCTAGCCTTTCCTTCTTTCAGTATTTCTTCAGTTCCTTCTTCATCCTCGTGATTCCGCACGCGTGATTCATGTATTTTACTCTTGATGTCATCTATGGAAAGAGTTGGATCATCTTGGAAAGCGGAATGACACATGTAAGTATCTCTATCTATAAAATCGATGACTTGTCCCAATGAACCGTTAACTAAGGTTTCATCAAAGTTTTTAATACACATTACTTGAGCACCTTTCTTCAAAAATAATCTTTGAGGAGCCAAGAAGTTATTTAAAAATATCTGTCGAATATTAGGCGCCAATGAACCACCATCAATCGAGTTAAAACACCTAGTTTGGCCATCAAGTTCGTTAAGCTTTCTTTTGTTTGCATCATCAACTTCAGTTCTCGTTGCAAATAGTTGAGTGGGGACGATACCAGCAGGACAGATCAAGGGACGACTTAGTCTTTGAAATTCGACTTCTGTACGACGACTAACAACTCCAGTACGCATGGAGTTTAACATATCAATGAACACTTGGTCACCTTTTTGACGAAAGACTTCTTTTAAAATTATTGAAGATTTGACTGTTTTATTCCACGAATCTGATTCGAATGCGAACAAAGCGTTATCTTCAACCTCCTCACCATTCTCCAAAGTTTTTGGCTTACTCACTGGTGGTAGTTGATAGAAATCACCACAGGCAATTATCTGGATACCACCAAAAGGCTTTTGAGAATAACGGATTTTCCTTGCGATGTGGTCCAACTTATCTAAAAGTCTCCCATCTATCATGGAAATTTCATCTATGATCAAAACTTTTGTATTAACCCATTTTTTGATCGCTTTCTTATTCTTTCTGACTTTTTTTAGAAGGTCTTCAACCTTTCCATCACCCAAACCAATACCTGCAAAACTATGGAGAGTTATACCACCTATATTACAAGCTGCCAATCCAGTGGATGCAGTCACAGCGACGCAATCAGGATCATACTTACTCTTCAAAGATTTGATTATGGACCTTAACAAAACAGACTTACCAGTACCCGCTGACCCTGTAAAGAAAAGTGATTGTCCCCTTCTTGCTAACTGTAGAACGTACTCTTGTTCACTGGAAAGAACAATGGGTTTTACGTTTTTCAAATCCTTTGTTGACGACATGCTTGGTTTAATCTCTGTTTCCTGAGCTGGAAATGGCTTCTGAGTTGCAAGTTGAATCGTTGGATATATATCTTTGAGTTTAGAGCTAGTTGTTGTGATATTTCGAGACTGCATTAGGTTCATAGGCTTTGCTTTTTTCAATCGTGAAGTATTGTTAGCAATATGCGAATCATAAAAATCTGACTTCGTTGGTGAGATGCTTCGTTTATTTGTACTACTCTTTTTTGAGGATTCTATTAGTAAATTGTCTTCAGTTGTAAAATTTGGAGCGCTGGGAGATTTAAAAGGAGTAGTATCAATCAAACGAGGAGCAACCCCAAGCTCAATTGATTGATCCATGGAAAGATCTTGAGGCTTCGCCGAGGGTTTAATGGGTGATTCAGGAGAAGATTTTGGGGAGTCATGACCAGGAGAAATTTTTACAGACGGTGTGCTGATCTGACGCGTCTGCAGAGAGGTGTTTTCACGGGTTATTGAAGGAGGAAAGGAAATATGTTCACTTGTTCGAGACTGAATTTTAGTTTTATTATCAGGTCGAAGTAGTGATGGTTCCCTTATGAATGCTTCTTTCAACAGTATACTATTAGAATTTCTCGATATAACATCTGAGGAATTCTTCAACTTCATCAATTCAGACAGTTCTTGAACGAGAGACGCAGGACCAACAGTTTTCTTCACAGAGGATGGCATAACTAGACCCTCTAAATCAGCTGGATCGAATAAGTCAGAATCATCCTGCTCATTCGACGAGTAGTCCGATTTGGAGCTTTCCGTAAATGATGATGAAAAATCTATATCCTTGATTAAATCAAACGCGTCAGAATTGCTATTGATCGGACCTTTACTGCTTGTAGCATAGTTGTTTCTATTGTGAATACGTGGTTCGTGTTGTGACATTTCCTTAATGGAATCAGCCTGTTGCCTAAGTCTTGAAACTATTGAAATGGCAGTTCTTTTGAAAATCCAATTTTTTTGATTTAGAAGAGGCTGTTTGAGCTGTTTCTTGCAAGTGTACATAAATTTTTCAAGCAAAGGATTTTTATTTAAGTGGATGTTTCATATAATTTTAAAAAAATATAAATAAAATTTGAAGTAAGATATTCAATAGAATAAGATGGGTTATCATATAATTCCACATTTGATTTTTTTGTATGTGATAAAAAAACAACAAAGGAAAGAGAAAGAAAATAGGAAAAAACGTATGCGCAAAGTTCAAAAATTTCAGACTGTACGGATGTCCACGCTGATTCTAACATAACAAGATCAATCGACACAAGTATAGAGATTGTATGATAGCTTCATAAATTCAATTCACAAACATCCGATGAGCCCTATACACAATATAGTAGCTGATGGAAGTGAGGCATTTGATGCTAAAATCTTCATCGCTGTTGCCAGGTTGTTGACTATCGACCGAAAGGCTACTTCAGCCAGTTTATTAGAAGTTTTTGATGTGGTAGGGAACGTTGTCAGTAACCATTCCCAACTTCAGTTCACCAATCCCAATAATATACTCAGTCTCTTGCTATTATACACATCCCCTGCATCTATTTCTATAGCTGAGATTGCTAATATATGTAATGGGTTCCTTCTGCTGTCTTTTGCACAACCAAATTCGGCCATCGTTGGAGAAGATTTAGAAGAAGTCACCAATTGGCTTTTGGAAAAAGCCAATCTAATTGATGATATATTGTTGAATGACGATGATTTCGAGTTAACAATCAGTACGGCTCGTCAATTAAATGTCGATATCCAATTTGAAAAACAGGCATATGGCTTTCTGATAGATTCCAAGACCTCAAAGGAGGAAATATTATATCGCTTTTCAGTGTCGAAAGCAATAAACCTCTCGAATTACTTCCTCGATATAAGTGCTTTTGGCGACTTGTTTGATCTATCAAGAGGCTATGCACCTTTTGAAAAATGGTACACAGAGATCGTCAAACCCTTTACATATTACTGGTTAAACTATGGTAGTATTGCCGGCTCTGAGTCAATTCGTTTCAATGAATTCGTCCGCATTAGTTCATTCAGTGGTAAATTTGATGCCTTAATTAGCCCAATCAGCGATGAGACGTCCAATGAAAACTTGTCTGTAACCAACTGGATGAAGAATGTTATTTTGCCATTAGTCAGTTACCACGAAGATGATTTTGCTCCATTATTACCATGGTTGTTCGACGAGAAACGATTTGAGTCATCTTTGGCATCCAAGAAATATAAGTTGTGGTATGAAAGCATCAGCTCCATTGCTCATTTCAACAACAATTTAGGAAAAACATTTTCGGTTTCTTCTTACAGCAAGATTATAAAATGCTTTTTAGCTAGTTGTTATTTCTATGCTATATTCCGCGAAGACTCAACCAATGTCTCTTCGATCGAAATGTTAAAAGTTTACGACTATATCAAAGATACGCTTGATATTTTATCGTCAATCTTAGGTCCTGGCCAGATAATAGCGAACATTGACTTCGAACCATCGAAGGTAGAATCAGAATGTGAATCTTTACTAGCCTTCATGAATAACTCCGATATCCACGAATTATATGAGCCAACTTCTGATGCCGTAACAACTCTTAAAAATACATTAGATACTTGTGAAAGACTTTTTTCTATCAACAAACTTACGATTTCGGAATTCTTAAAGTTAAGGTACTCGAAGGCTTTAGACTACACATCAAAAGAAAGAGAAATCACAAGGATTATGCATGGTCTCAATGAAACCAATTACCTCCAGCTTTTGTCGTCAGCTCGCTTATTCACCAAGGCCTTCATTGCAATTGATCCAGAGCATGAGATACAAATTAACAAATTGATTATAGAGAGATTTTTGTTCTTTAATTTGTTTGACAAAGTTGAAGAGTTCTACAAAGAAAATGAATTTAACTTATCTGCTGATATTTACTTTCAATTGACAAATAAAAAGTTTTGGGATTCCTACAATCAAGCATCAAACTTGAATGATAAAATAGGTAAATTGAATCAAGCTTCAAAATGCCTTAAATTATTTGATTTAATATCATCTAATTCAGACTTATCCGAGGAAAATAAGAACTCAATTATCAAAATAAAGCATTTACTTAAAGTTATTACCAATATCAAGAATTTTAAGATTGTTCTTGAAAGAGGCAAAACTTTCACTCCACATCAATTGATAACTGAGTTTGGCCTTGTTGATTCAAAGGAAACAGATGGAAAATATAGTCCAATAAATTTAATAACCACAATTCTCGAGAATAATCCGAAGTCGTATCTTGCATACGAAAAGCTTTACAAAATTTTTGTTGACTTCCTCATCTTCTTAGACGAATCTGGATCAAGTCTAGGTACAACATACTTACCGAAGATCAAATCTGCATGCATTGAAGCAGCGTTAATTGATAATAATTTCGACTTTGCGTACAAAAACAGCATAGAACTTTTGACTCATTATTCAGATAAAGGCAATAATGAATTGAATTCTCTCTGGCTTACATTCTATCAAGTTGGTAAGTTTATTTCTCCCGAATGGTTTGGTGATTATAATCACTCTGTTAACAACGAAAAGATTACCATCTTAACTAAGCAAAGAGAGGTACTTTCCTTAGCTTTGAAGAATATAAAACCAAATGACTTAAGCATAGATAATAGTAAGCTTTTGCTAACTCAATGGGAACATATTAACCATGAAGTTGAGAACTGGTACACAAGTTTGCAAACCAATTCAAACTCCAACATTCATTCGAACACAAGGTCTGTCAGAGTTAGAGAAAACCTTGGTGCATTGACTAATGACCTAATGAGTGATGCTACTAATACGACTACCCAAGCAAGCGAAAAATTATCAAATCTTTTCGTATCTGGGCTTGGTTGGGCCATAGGGGCCAACCCAGAGTAATTGGTATATAATTAATGTATAATATTCTGTACAGGACCAGTAAAGATATCAGCGCAAAAAAAAAAAAAAAAGGAAAAGAATAAATGAAACAAACTTTAACTTGAAAACATCACCGTATCTTTTAAAGGGTTTCCAAAGAATAGAGGATATCACTATATAATGTCATTAATAACAAGGAAGCAGCAAGAGATAATAGATGATGCCATTGCCAGCTATATCAAGAATTACGATAAAGTAGCGCAACAATATGCAAAACTAAGACAAGATATCTACGAGACTTCGAATTCTATACTTCAACTGGTTGAGAGAGATCAAAAAGTTTCTGAAATTGACAGAATTAAGTTAGAGAAACTCAAATATGAGTACAGTAAGGTTGCGGAAATTTATAGCTTGCATATCAATCGTTTAAGTCACAACATTGAAATAAATCAGACTGTAAAACCACAGTACCTTGAAGATCTCGAAGCACAGTACGATAAATTAAATGAAAGAAAGAGCCAATTGAAGATTAGTATAACGGATTTCAAGGATAACAAGAAGCCATTAATTGATGATATGAATGCGTTACTAGCTAATTTTCAAAGTGAAGTAATCAGCAAACGTGCCAGACCAAAAGTTGTCAACAAAACAAGTGAATTAGGGTCCAATAATAACAACAGAAAAGTAAATACAGAATCATCCATCTTCTCTTACCAAGAATTGAAAGATCTATTCATCGACGTGGATTCAAAACTAAAACAATTAAAGACTGTCGACGAAGTGGGCGAAGAAGGCACATCTACGGCAAATCATTCCATAGACATAATCAGTTACCTAGATGAACATATCAAAAATGAACGAGCATATAGAAGACTTGAATCTGATAAGCTTTTATATGATATATCTAAATCCAGAAACATTGATGCTGGAAATTCCTCTACGGTCATTGACGAATACGATAAATCCATTGAAAATTTGACTATTAACATTAAGGATTTAATCGAACATGGTGCCGAAGCTAAAGAAAGATGGAGCTTGAATGCTAAGAAAGTCGAATTAATGAAACAAGTTCTACAGAGTTTCGATGATTCTATGGAAATCGACAACTAATGGTAAGACGCATCATTATATTTTCTTTGGTTAAATTCTTTCATTTATTAAATTTTTATAGAGTATTAATAAAAAATGATTGGATCATGATCTTGCAAATGATAATATACAGTGTAGTATTCCTGGAAGGGTAGAAGTAAACGTAAATAATAATAAGACATTCTTTTTTTTTTTATGACCATCTAATTTAATGAATCCTAAAATACATATGCGATTTCGTTAATTATTCGATTGGGGGAAATAATCTACTCACCTATTGGATTGATTAGAATAACCGAATCTCCTCTTACGAAAACCATATCACTCTTTTTAATTATAGGAGCAGAAGAGTCTTCATTAAATATGAATTCTTGGGCATCACTCAATACCATATTACAGTGAGAGTCATAACCTTGTAATTTTCCTTTCATTTCACGAGCTCCCCTTAATTTGACAAGTACTAATTCATCAAGTTGAAAACGAATTAAATCGAGAGGCTCTTGCTGTTGCAGTTCAGTTTGTACGGATGACATTTTTGGCTTTGATCATAGATAGAAAAGAGCTTTCGATCAGGGTTGAATTTAAAGTCAATCTTTGAGTTGAAAGAAAGAACAAAAAAAAAAAAAAAAAAAAAAAAAAAAAAAGGGAAATGTCGCTAAAGCTGAAATGTCGGACGACATTTATCTTGAAAAACTTTTCAAAAATTTTTTCTTTTATTCACTATCAACCGGAGAGATTTCTTTAAGATTGATTAGCTTGAAGCTTTGGCCTGTACCTAAAACTTATTTGACCATCATGAGTATACTTATACCCATTAGACATCTTCAAACTTCCTCCAGGAATTTCGCCAGAAGCAAGCCTTTAGCGTTTTCCAATTTGAAAAACATAAAATTAAGAGAACCAATTGTTCCAACTCATCAAAACTTCGATGTTTCCCCAGATCACCCATTATGGGCTTTTTTCGCCGACGGCAATGAATCCAAGGTAGCTTTCCGTGAGCAGGAAGATCTTGACACAAGCTCCCGTGCTTGGTCTTTCCCTGAATTACGTCGTAAAAGTTTTGAGGACTTACATAAAATATGGTATTTGACTTTGAAAGAGCGTAACATTTTGGCCAGAGAACATAAAGTAGCCTCATACTACTCCTATCCAAAGTTAGAGGGTTATGATGAGGTTGATAATAAATTGAAGTTAACTCAAAAAAGGATCAAGCAGGTTTTATTAGAAAGACAAGTTGCAAATGAAAGAGCTCAAACTTTAACAGAAGAGCAAGAAACATATTTAAACGAATTCAAACAAAACTATATTTCAGCCGGTGAAGCTGATATCACTTCATGGAATGAAAAACTTATCAGATTACAATATGCATTTTTCGGAATTGAACCTCAATTACAAGATTATGATTTGACTCAAGATATAAATGTCACTTTTGTCAAAGGTTTAGAGTATGTTGCTGACTTGAAAGTTGGTAGGTACTTAGCCTTAAACCCTGAATCCATTAAGTTACCTTTAAATGGTGCTGTTGAACAATTACCATTCTTACTCCGTAGCACTGATGAAGCAGTTGCTGAAATCAATGCCTTGAGAGAAGCTGGTAAATCTATCAAATTAGATAACATCGATGTTTTACCATTTTTAAGAAACGCTCTCGAGCAAGCTATTGCAGAAGAAATCGAAGCTGGTGAAGCCGAAGCTTAAATTAATCATTGATTCTTGAGTTTTCAATTTGCATTGGGTATGAGCCCGATTTAATTTGTACTTTACTTCATAATATCTTGTACATAGTTTTTTACTTTTATCTAAATATCAACATTAGTCCCCAGACAAATATAAGTAGATCAACTGTAAGAAATGGTGATGTATCCAGTTATTGTAAATTTGATAATATTCATGGATTTGTAGTGTTTGCGACATTTCTATTGGTCGTTTTAAGCTTTTTTTTTTCTGTTCTCATTTGGTGAATTTTCAGAGTTTGACTAAGAGTAAGAAACAGACCACAATTCTTGCAACATTCGATTTAAACCATTTCCACTACACGAAGCTACAATGGGAGGAAGAATACATGGGTTTTTAGGCGGTGTCTTGTTGACATCAGCTTTGACATATTATACTGGGGAGTACTTCCAAAAAAATCAACAAGTCATATCTCACCATTTGAAGACTTCCAATAACATTATCAATAATAGAATCTTATCAGACAAAGACACTTCAAAGGAAATCGTACCTTTAGATAGTCATATAAGCTATACTTCTCGTCCAAGCATCTCAGAAACTTCGAAAGATATTTGGAATGATGAAATTATCAAGATGGTAAACTGGATTTACAGTATCAATTGGTACCAGTGGATGTTGGATGCAGACAAAACGGTCCATAATTTAAAGGATAAGGTTTCCACTACAGAAAAGAAATAGACGCGTTTATGTAATTTAATATAATGAATTATTCGAGTTGGGTATATTATTTGTAAATGAGAGATTTTGAAAGGAAAAGAAAGAATAGACACACACATCATTAAATTAAAACAATTACACTAGAAGAATTTTAAACGAAAGAAACAAACCATGAAAACACGAAGATTATAAGAGAATTAACACACTGAAGAAGGAAAATGAACACTAAAGACTAAGAAGCAGTTTGATCAATTCAATCAATTTTGTCTGAGCTATCTAAAGAGCGTGAATCATAATTATTTGTATCGAGCTCATTTTGCTGTTTATTCTGGAAAAACTTAACAATATCCCTGTAGACAACCCAATTGGCCAATGGAGCAATAATCAGGAAAATCAAACTTACAATAACTTGAAACACTGACCAGCATCTTGGTAAAACTCCCAAAACTGAGCATCCCAATAACCAACCAATAAAGTCAGTAGTAATGGTATCGTATCCTTTACTCAAACTGTTAATTATCATTTCTGCACATTTATCAGAAGGAATTGGGGAGCTGGGACCTTCGATTTGTTTAGTTATTTCTGGTTTAGTTTTTTGCTCTTCAAGGAAGCCATCACTAGCAAAATTACCAGGAAATACACACGAAACACGATAATTATATGGGCCCAATTCTTGACGTAATATAACCGAGAGGGAAGAAATGGCAGCCTTCAAAGGTGCATATTGGGCATATCCAATAAAGGGATAGAATGCAACAACTGATGAAAAAAGGATTACATGTCTTGGTTTGTATTCATCCAATTTAAAACCTTGATGAATTTTCAATGTTTGCTTGAATCCTGAATGGATCACATTGAGTGCGGTTTTATAATTAAGGTCAATACCACTAGATAAGTCCTTACCCGTTAAATCGTTGAATAGTTTTGGAATGGAACTACCAGCACAGCTAAATATATAGTCTGGGTCTTGTTGACGATCAACAGTAATAGTCTTCCATAAGGAAACACAGTCATCATAATCCGAAACATCACAAGCAATATATGATACACTGGGTGAACTACTATCGTTGATTGAGGCAGAACGTTCAATTTCTTCAGCCTGATCTATAAGCTTTTGCTCAGTTCTAGCAACTAAGATAACAGAGCATCTTAAATGATAAAGTTTTAAAGCAAGGTCAGCACCAACCCCCTGTGATGCACCAACTATTAAAGCAGTTTTACCCTCAGGTTTGAAGTTTGACTTTGAAAACCACATTTGAATTATCAAGTCTATCTAATTCGAACCAAGAGCAATTAGTAAGTAAAGCATATAGATCCATTGTATTCGCACCTGATAATTTTCTGTTTTTTGTTTTTCTTTTTGAGAATTTCCATTGGAAAGGATCTTGAAATGCCCGATGATTTTAAGGGCTTCGTCTACTCCTCAAGAGGAAGTATTAAGCTGCTAAATAACGGGTAAGCTTATGCAGAGCGTTTTCTTGTTGACAATTGAAACAATGTAACTGTTTGTCGGCGAGAATTTAAGTAGAGTATTCTACTGAAATTAGTATACAATGAATTGTTGAAAATCTGAAGGGGTTGCTGATCTAACAAGATACGACAAAGAAAAATAGATTCCGAATTGTTTACTTACAGAGAGAGTCTTTGCTTTTTAAGTAGTAAATCTATTTGTAAAAAAAGAGCTATATACAAAGTGAATTTTTAAGTTCAATAATCGAAGAATACTATGAAGAGTCTGAATTTTGTTCATCTGGTTGAGATTTGGATGGCCTAGGAATAACGTTGAATTTTTTAGAAATGGTAAGTTTTCCAGTATAAGCACCACCATAATATTCAAGATCATGAGGAAGATTTTCCAAATTCTTTTTAGATTCTTCATTTGTTATTTCACCAGAGACAGGGTCATAATGAAAAAATCTTTCTTTAGCAGTTTCCACAGCACTACGGAACTTTTCTTCACCATTTTCACGAAGTTGAGTCAATTTTTTAACGTTGATATTAGTAAGGTCATCAATAGGTAATCCTTGTAATTCTAATCTTGCAACAACTTTGGCTATATACCAGAATCTGATTTCAAATTCTGAATCCACGAGTTCTAATACTGACATTGGAGCTTTATCATCACCTAGTCTTGGTTCTAATTTGATAATACGGGTAAATCCATGCTTTCTTTCGGGATATCTCTTTGAGAGTTCTTCAATAACTTTTGGGGCTATTTCTTGCTTATCACCAGGTTGTAAATAATTTAACTCTTCATTTTTCTCTACCCTTTCTTTCAAAGATAAATTCTGTTTCTGTAATTCTCTATCCTTTTGTAATGCATTAGCCAAAAAGCTTTCAATCTTAGCTTGTGCTCTTTTGGCTTTGGTTCTACCGGTAACGATGTAGTCGTGCTTAACTAAATTAGCACACAAGTTTTTATTTATCAGTTTGATATGGCGCCCTACCTGATATGGCTTTTTATGTAAGGTAGGCATGGTGTGAGTATGGGAGATGGACGCTAAATTGGATCTAATGGATGAAGATTGAAAAGCTTGCAACGACTGAAATTTTTTTCTTTTCAAAACTACTTCAAATGTCGTGCGGTCTCACGACATTGAAAAGTTAAAACCCAAGCCCGTACACCAGTTATCAATTTTGCTGCAAATGAATGTGTTGATTACATCAATTTCAATACGTTATTGACTACATGTGAATCCAATACCTTCTTACTGATGTTTTGATAAGTTTATGAATTGAAATAAATGAGATGTTTTCATTATCGATAGGTCGGATGATCATTATTTCTCTCTTCAGGCTTAAACAGACTTACAGATCAAAGTTTTGACTCATTGTCATGAATTCAATACACAATAGTCACAGATGAAGCATAGCTCAATCGAAGATCTACAAGTGGATTAAACAAGCGTCTGCTAATAATATTTATATAATAATAAACATGAAAAAACAAGAACAAAAACAAAAAAGTAAAAAAAAAAACACATACTTACCTGACAGATTACCAGGAAATATGTTGAAAAACAAGCAAGCACAAATGAACGCCTATTTATAAGATCATGAAAAAGTTAAAAGATTATTTCTTTCCACTTTTCTTGATACCACCCAGTAAAAGAGGACCCTTACCTTTTGCCTTTTCTGCCATTTCTTTCTTAGCCTTAGCATCAGCTTTTTGTTTTTCTCTGAAAGCAACTTCATCATCATCTAAATCTTGTTGCTTTTTCTTTGGATTTTTCAATGGTTTGGCTTTACCACCTTGACGACCGGACATCTTGTATATAAAGGTTATAAGTTGGAATAATTATAGAGTCTTCAAAGCAAATCTCATCTCCATGTCTATTTTTCTTTTTTCTTTTCTTTTTTTCGAAGAAATCAAAAATTCTCAAACACAAACTGTAGAAACAGTCGAATAGCATATTTTACAGTTTTGCTATTATGGGCATTCAAGAAATGTGAGAAGTTACCTGGAGCTGTTGAGACAAGTATAGCATATCTCTATCAATAAACTAGTCAATTAGATATCATACACCACCCAATTGAATTGGAAAAGACACACATAAATATATAAATTATATTCAATTCAGTATGGGAATTTTGACTGCTGCTGATAAAGAGAAGATTAAAAGAGTGATTCCAAAGGCAAGCAATAAAATTATTGATGCTACAATTGCACGATTATACATTGCATATCCGGACCCAACTTCATGGCAATACACTGGATTGGTTGGTGCAATATGTCTAGTAGATGATTTAGTGGGACATACTTTTTTTCTTAAATTAGTTGATGTAATTGGACATAGAGGAGTTATCTGGGATCAAGAGATATATGTTGATTTCGACTATAATCAGGACCGTAAGTTTTTCCACACATTTGAAATAGAAGAATGTTTGGTAGGGCTTTTATTTGAAGATACTAATGATGCCTCCCATTTTTATAAAAGAGTTACATCCAGACAGAAGCATGGTTCTAAACATACGGTTAATAATAAGAATGCCATTGCATTAAAAGAAAAAGCAGGTCCCCTGGGTCCAAGTGCCCCCGGTCCAAGAGGTGAATACGTGGATGTCAACACCGCCCAAAGGAGTAGAAGAACCAAGGGTATTTTATATTACGATGATGTTCCTCCTCCTGAATGGAGACCCTTATATGCTGAGTTGGCTTCTGCTGGTATTACAGAAGATATGATTGCGGATAATAGAGATTTCATCAAGAATTATATTGCCCAGCAAGGTGGTCCTTTAGTAGGCTTAGAACCACCTATACCTCGAAAGTTTCAACATCAAACGCAACCTACTAGGGTTTCATCGACATCGTCGGTGAAAACTTCTAAATCCAAAAAGGCTCCACCTCCACCTCCACCTCCGGGTGCAACCCCTACAAATGATTCCCTTTCTTCACCTCTGCCCGCACCTGCATCACACTCGCCTTCACCCACTCCACCTATACGTACTTCATCCCTTGCTAGTGCTAATGGAAGCTCATCCGATCTTGGTTCCGAGTCGCCAGCTCCAGATTCGCCCGCAACAACCAAACGAGTATTTAGAGTTCCTCCTGCAAGTGCAATTCCACCTCCAGTAACATCGGGTGGTTTGACTTCACAGACGACATCGTCTTCCCCGGCGATACAACCAGGAATAGCCCCACCTCAGCAGACAGGTGGTTATGGAATGCCACCTCAACATAGTGGTTATGGAGTGCCTCCTCAGCAAACTGGTTATAACCAACCTTCTCACCAAAGGCAGATGCCTCCACCTCCACCTGCTAGGGGAAATGCTCCACTACCACCTGCCAGGGGGAATGCTCCACCGGCCCCTCCAGCTAGAAGTAACGCTCCACCTCCACCACCTCCAAGAGCAGCTCCCCAACTGACCGGAGGAACTGCTCCACCTCCACCACCTCCCAGAAGCACTAGAGCTAATGCAGCTCCTCCTCCTCCACCCCCAAGGGCTGGAAGAAATACCATTTCGGCTCAACCTACATCTTCAATTCCTCAGCTTCCCCCACAACCAACTCAAGCACCAGCTATCCCATCTCGTAATAGCATTCCACAAAGAAATACACAACCAGCACCTGCTTCATTGCCTCAGCAATCCACAGCTCCTCTCAATAGCGGCGGAATACCACCGCCACCACCTTTACCTCCCCAAACCACTACTTCTGCAAGTGGAGGAAGCGCACCACCTCCTCCTCCTCCTTTACCACCACTGGCAACCTCTACAAGTGGAGCAAGTGCGCCACCACCACCACCGCCATTACCACCCCTGGCTGCTACTCCCGCAAGTAGTGGAGGAGCACCACCTGCACCACCACCACCACCAATGCCAGATTTATCTAGCGACAGTGGTTCTCTGGCTCCAATGCCTGCTGTTGATCCTTCAAGAGATGCATTGTTGGCATCTATAAGGGGAGCTGGTGTCGGGTCTCTCAAGAAGACCGACAAGACACAACTAGAAAGACCAAATGTTTTACTACAAGAAGCTAAAGGGGAGCCTGTATCTGCTCCTAGCACAGGAAATGCTGGAGCTGCTCCAGGGCAACCAGCTAGTCTAGCCGATGCTTTGGCATCTGCTTTGAATAAAAGGAAAGGTAAAGTGGCTCATAGCGACGATGAAGATGATGACGATTGGTAATTACATACAAAAGTAATAAATATTAGTTTCTTTATACATTTTGCAATTTTTGTGCGCAGACATCCTTGTCTTTTTTTTCTTACGTTTTTTTGACTAGGATTTTCATTTTTTTTTTTTCATTTTTTTGTAAAGAACTATCTCATCTAATAATCACCAAGAGTATAAGAGAGGATAATATGTCAAGGACTAAAACTGATTTACTTAGTCTAATTGATTCCTATCAAGAGGCTTTGGAGTACTGGACCAAGTGTATAGAACCTTCGAGTCCAGAATTATCTCAAATTAAAGCTGCTAAAGTCAATGACCCATTGGATGAATTATCTAAATTGTCCAAATTAATAAAAGCACATACAACTAAAGTTGGTATCATATTCAAACCAGAAACAATTAAAAACCAAAGTGATGCAGCTTTCAACACCTTACTGAAGCTTTCTGAAACAATAGTCTTGATAGTTTCTATTATTCCTCAATTGGACTCGAAAAAATTGTCAAAAATTTATCATGAAGAAATCATCAATGTTCTCAGATTCATTATTCAAGCAAATTCCGGGTTGGCGAATGAACTAAAAAGTTTGACGAAGGAGGAGAGTGATGAACGTGAAGGCAGCGATAGACTAATATCTGTGGGGCAGGTTTGGTCGAGCTGTGACGATATGCTGAATTTAATACAAAAGGGATCATTGGGATATCTTTCAGATAAAACGAAACAAACGATATCATTAATAGATGACGGCTTAGAGGAGTTTGAAGAATGGACAGAAAACCCTGATGATTTTGATGATGAAGATCCCTTTGGATTTAGTGACGAAAGTGATGAGGAAGAAAACCCAGCCGATTCAGATGAGGAAGAACCCAAGGATAAGTCAAAATTGGTTGCATATTCTAAAAAGTGGTTATCAAAAATAAAGTTAATCAAGCTTTTGCTCAAATCTTTAGCAAAATCCTTACCTTCAAATACCACTGGTGCACAAGTTGATAATATATACCAAATTGAACGTCAATTAGTGAAATCGGTTGATCAACTAATTGTTGACTTGATGCTCGATCAGCAAGTGGATGACGAGACTGAAGAGTATGCCGCTCAAATAGACAAGGCTTGCGCTAAAATTGTGAAGGTTGTAAGAGAGGCAAACTCAAATGAAAATAAAATCAAATGGTGTAATGACTGGCATAGCAAATACAATGAATATATTTAGATAGACTATATAGATAAATACTATTCAAAATTTACTCAGATTATTCATAGATAGTTATAAGCCCAAATACTTTGCATGGAACTTAGCGTGATCTTCAGTAAAAGTACTGATGAAAAAGTACAGATGATCGTAACCATCAACAACTCTCAAATCAACCTTTCCTTTATATGATGATTTATCAGCTGCCTTGACGAAATTTTCTGGTTGCAATTGTTTATCCTTGGCGTAGAATCCGTCAGCTGCACCTTGGTGAATTAATATATCCGGTTGGTTTTCATGACTATAATCTTTGATTAAATGGGAGGGATCATACTTCAACCATTCCAGCTTATCATCACCTAAGTAGTTACCAAAATTTTTTTCACCCCAGGCACAAGTAGATGGGTTTGAAATTGGAGCAAAAGCTGATACTGATCTATATTTACCTGGATTCTTAAGGAAGCCTGCTAAAGCACCAAGTCCACCCATTGAATGTCCAGTGATGGAAATTTTGTCTTCGAAATCTAATTGAGGGTATTCTTTTGATAATTCACTTAATAGTTCCTTGTGAATGTAGGAGTACATATTGTAGTTTTCTGACCAAGGCTTTTGAAGGGAATCGACATAGAATCCAGCACCAGTACCAAAATCCCATGAATCATCTTCACCTTGGATATTAGCACCACGAGGTGAAGTATCTGGAAACACAATAGCAAATCCATACTTACTGGCAAAGTATTGGAAAAAGGATTTTTCAGAAGCATTGTTTGGAGTACAAGTTAAACCAGATAAATAAACTAAAACCGGAATTTTATCACTTTTAGATGGTGGGACAAATACATTAACGTTCATATCAGTTTTGGTTGATTTTGATGGATGTGTAAGTTTGAATAACTTACCACCAAATTGAGAAATCTCAGCATCTGTTTTAAAAGCCATTTTTGATAATTGATGTGTTTTACGAATGAAAGTTTTAGTCCAATTGGTGAAATACATGAAAAAAGATATAACTAATAGCTTATATATATTTTGTTGCTTAAGAAAAAAGAGGACCGCTAAGGGATTTTTTACCGAAAATAGTGAGAAGATGCGCACATTTACATACCAATACTTCTCAATGATCACAAACTTATAACATATAGATAAAGGACACAGTCATATACTTAGTTTATTTCTTGATTCATAGGGGAAAAGAATAGATAGTATTGCAGCTAAAAAGAATAAAGCTCCACTAATGTAAATGGGATAAGCAGTGGTCAAATCTGCGTAAATAGCCACAATAGGTGCAAATACTCCGAAAAGTCGATTACCAGAAGACGAAAGACCATATCCAGTGCCCCTGATGGTGGTTGGGAATATCTCAGGAGTATAAGCATAAAGTACACCGTACATTATAGCTGAGACAAAACTGAACGCACAATTCCAACCCAAGTACGCATTTGAAGTTTTTGCAGTAGTGCTACAAAATAAAACAATACCAGTCAATGCCAAAGAGATACTAAGAGTCCCTTTTCTTCCAATTCTCAACTCTACCATAAATCCTGCTAGTATACAGGCCGGAATTGCAACAACGGCAACTATCAAAGAATTTCTATAGGTTTCACTAACGCTAAGGGGTTTGTTAGCATCACCTCTCTGTTCTAGATAAGTTGGAAGGAACGCGTTGTACAAAGGAAAAGCTAAGCCAATTATCGACCATGTAAGAATAACCAAGCTTGAAGAGTAGGCAAGTTTGGGGGTATGGAAGCATTGCTTTATGTGTTTCAAATTAAATTTTGCTAGCTTTTGCTGTAACAATTCGTTCTTGAGGAAATGAGGTTCGGCAATGTCACTAGCTGGTTCACCATCTAATTGAAGCTTGTCAATTCTTTGAAAATCATCTAGTGAAATGTTAACCGGGTGATTATTTATATCAGCTATTTTTTGTAAAGCTGCAACTGCCTTGTCATCTCTCCCCCTAGCAAGGTGGAAAGCTGGACTTTCTTGAACGTGAAAAACTAGTCTTGCTAAGAAGAAAACAATTGTTAAACCTCCCAAAGTGAATAAGAAATATCTCCAACCCTTGTTATCTGCCTTCATACATTGAGTGGAAGTATCATCACATGAGAAATTACTGATAAGCGCCCAACTGAGTAGATTAGCAACCAATTGACCTAATGCCCACCAAATAGTCATAACTGGCAAAAGCCATCTTTTAGATGTCGGGAGACACTCAATGAATAATGTCAGATCTATTGGTAAATTTCCACCGACACCACTAGACCAAAGTGCATCAAATACCCCAATTGCAGCAAAATTAGGAGACGCACCAGCTACAAGACAAAATACCCCTGTAATTAAAAATGTGAAATTAAAAGCCCACCTTCTACCAATTATATCTGCAGAGAGGCTCCAAAAGAAAGCTCCCACTAAAAGACCTAAATTTTGAGCTAGGGTTAGAAATGGTGATTTACCTACTGGTGCATGGACACCATCAACTTCAACTAGTCGCAGTAGAATCAAACTGGTTGCTATTGGCATTGCATTATCATTGAAGTATCCCAAGCCCGCCACGCAAAATAAGCAAATCTGATATCTACCGAATCCAATTTCGTCAATGGTATTGGTCACAAGCTTTGATTTTGCAAGGTAAGTTCTACTGAACTCACCTTTTTCGAACAATAGTTCATCGTCCGTTGAGTCGGATGCTTCATCTAATTGGACACTCAAGGCTGGGGATTTAGTCTGCGAAACATCTCCCATCCGAATTGAGTCTGCTTTGACCATTTCATGGTGCTGCTTTAGTGAATTTGGCATAAATAATTAAGAAAATAGCCTTTAGATATTTAGATTTTAAAGCTTCCTAAGCAGTTTATCTTATATATATTTATCTATTTTTTTTTTTTTTTTTTTTTTTTTTTTTTTTTTTTTTTTTTTTTTTTTTTTTTTTTTTTTTGCGCCTATTTTTTCTGCCGTTGCTATCTGTGCTCCCCACAGAATCGGGAAGTAAGTACGATAATTCAAGTTCGTGAAAAATCTAAATAAGTCACTCTGAAATTATTAGCTATTAATTAATACAGTTCTAAAAAATGATAATAATGCGGATATTAGAAGAAAACACGGTTGATTCTATAGATCAATTAAAGGAAATTGCAAACGTAAAGAAGAATCGAAAAAAAAAAAAGAGAGAAAGATGTTAAGTTAGGATTCTTTCTGCATGAGTCTAGAAAGACACACAAAAGACGATGGTAGCCAACATTGCATAACCAATCACTTTCATGAGTTCATATGACTTATTGCCACGTAAAATTAGTGATATAGCAGCTGAGACAGTTCTATTACCATTATCTTCTTTACCATTCGTAGTACCAGTAGTGGTGAAGTTAACTCCTGGAGTATCAGAATCATCGATAGATCCATCCCAACAGTATTTATCGAAACATTTTTTACATTGGTCAGATTGTTCAATGCCTTGTCTTTCTTGCTCCCTTCTAATGATTGCACAACCAACACAAGCGGGCCAATCCTTATCTAAGGATTGGTTCAATCGTGATGCAACTTCAAACCCATTTTTGATCATACCTCTTTTTTCTTTTTCATCATATGACATCTTATAGGTTGAAGTATTTGCCCAATATGTGAATGGTCTGTTGGCTGAGTAAACAATAAGGGGAGTATCGTAAACTTGAGAAGTATCACTGCTTGATTGATTAGTCCTCTTCAATAAGCTAGTCAAATTTTTAGCATCACAACCAAAAAAGGAGGGTTTGGCAGTCAAATTTAAATTACGAAAAGTTTTTTGATCTGGAACATAAGGAAACAAAGTACCATTACCTTGAGATAGGAATTGACGTTCATAGGAGGCTACTAATGAAGTACCATTTGGCCAATATTCATCGGTATCTGCGGAATTATCATAAGCGAAGATAACATCAACTTGACGTTCTGCTTGGAGTAAAGGATAAAGGGGAAGGTTTTGTAAATCTTCACCACCATCACATAGATATAAAGTATCATTATTGATGGTAGTAGTTGAGTTACCGTAATCACTTTTATAGAAGGGATTTGGTTTATAGACTGCAATATCATCATCATTATTTGAAATATCTTGTAAAATGGAATGAATAAAACTTTTGATTGTAGAACTCAAAGAGGTAGTATTAAGTTGTAAAATAACTTGGTTGAAAAGAGATGAGGAAGTACCCATGATAAAGCCGGCATTATCATAACCACCTATACAAGTACCATTATTTTCTCCATTTTTAACAACAGTACCCAAATATTTGGTTTGAGTAAATTGATATAATGAAGGATCCCAGGAACCAAATTCAAAGGGATTCATTTCAAATACTGTTGAATTACCACTAATAATGGAAGTTCCTGGAACTCTACCATCAGCCACTGATATTGGGAAAGGCATTTCATAATCTTTAAATTTGTCGAAATTTTGTAAATCAGACCAGCAAAGAGAAGCACCATAATCAGACATTTCTGCAAAAAATTGATGAGATAAGGCTCTACCCCAAGTATCAGTAATTGAAACTTCATAACCAGCATCTTCTTTTGCTTCGATATCATTATACAAAGATTTATAATATTTATAAGTTTTGTAAGCATTCCAACCACCAACATTCATGATTGAATGTTCAAGATCCCAAATTTTACCATCATCCAAAATTTTTTGTACAGAGGTAAAGTTGTTCATTGAAATGGTACCAGTTAACCAGTTACCACCAGATAAACCAGTAAGATAGGTTGAGGCTTGTAATAAGCCCCCTAAACCATGCTTACTAGCACCGTTAGTTCTATTATCTAAAGCACTCAATGCACCTGCACCAGCCAACATAGCTCTATAACCACCACCACTAAAAGAAAGACCAACATGGAGTGATCTATTGGCTTTATTGGTTATGAAATCAGTAGCATTGAAATCATCCATGTCAGCCCATTCTAAAAATTTAATCAAATTTTTATCAGTAACCTTATTACGACCTTTTATCCAGTCTTTTTCATCATTCGAAAGAGTGCTTGCCTTTCTAATAATATCGTCCTCACTTGGACAACTGACTTTACCGGGCGCATAGCTATCAGTAGGGGACCATGCCAAAATGCACGTTATGAAGAACGATAAAATGAAGATTTGAATCTTCATTTTGAATTTATGATGCAAAAAAGAAACAGAAAAACGAAACTGAAGAAGTCAACTATCAAACTCAAAAAATTAATGAAGACACAACAAATCTTTAGCAAATCTTCAACAAAACGATTTTCGTCGAGGAAAGGCTTTATCTATCAAAGAATTCAATTTCAACTCACAATTGACTCGAGGATTGTACTCCACAATTATCAATATAAAATCAGAGATAAAACAATAAAGCACAAAGTTAGTAGCACTTCAACTAAACAATTAGTTAAGATATAAAGTTTGCGAGGCAACGAGATGAGAACTATGAAAAGACAGAAGCAAGAATCGCTTTAGTTTATATACAATGAATACCAAAATGTATTATGGTCGGATAAAAATTCAAAAACTGAGATGCCGAATGGTATGAAATTTCTTTGATGGCTTAAGCCAAACAAAAGGATACAAAAAAAAAAAATTATACAAAAATAATAAAATGCAGAAGAAAAAGAAAAGAATGGGAAATGAAAAGTAAACACAAGCTCAAATGGAACAATTATCAAACCGAGCTGATCATCATCGGTCTAACCTGACTTCTAGTTAGCTACCAGTTAGCTGCTAGTTAACTGTTATTCAGAATATGAACACGAAAATTTGGAAAAAAAAAAAAAAAATTTAAATATAGTAACTTTTTGCAAGACGGAATTTCAGTAAGGAAAGCTTTTTTAGTCTTACCGACACTTCCTCATGCTCACCGACTTAGGTAGGCTTAAAAAAGGGAATAAGAGGTTTCAATACATATCAGTTGCGATTTCATTTTAAGTTTGGATCAGGTAAGTATGCTCTTGCGTAAGCTTAAAATTTTTGAACTCGACTTAAAAGGCTTGTACGAATCCATCACAATCAACAATTGAAAAGCTTGATTTAGTTGCAGCCAATCGTCCGAAAGAAAAGTTTTATTTATTGAATGACCTGTGGTCGTCATCGCATCCATACAGCCATTACTTTTTAATCATCAAGTACCATGCTACTCCGTCAATCTCTTTTACTACCGTTAGAGTATCAAGGTATTGTAAGACACGAAAAGTATTAATAGTTGACTTCATGTAAATCAAACAGTTTAATGGGGAAGCATATGGGCTAGGTAGAATCCGTGCACCAAGAGAATGAATGTTACACCCGTGCATTTTTTAAAAAAAAATGGTAGACGGCACAAAAATAAGCTTTTAACGGGTTAGAAAGGATACCCATCAACAATTGACAGCTATTGATTGATTGAAGGTTTTGTTAAATACTCAATGAACTCAGATTAAAGTAGAGAATTACACATAAACTTCCAATGCCACGTCTTCCCTCAGTATCAGACGTTGATTTAACCAGAAACGTTTTTGATTCTGGGAATCAAAATTCCATACTTTTCAAGATTAAATCATCAACTAATGATTTTATACAGTTAGCTAACAATAAGGTTCAAAATTTCCAAAATTGGTATCATCAGCAGCCCAGATGGAAACAAATTGGTGTTATTATATTGGCCATAATTTCAATTACCTTTCAAATTGCTCTATTGATTTTTTATAAGAAATTGGTTGGTTCTTTACTGATATTAGCAGATAAATGGCATGAATTAACTTATGGTCGTTTATTATTATTTACTTTGGTATTCTTTGTTGGATTCCCTCCTTTAATAGGATTTCTGGCTTTATCAATGTTAACCGGAATGGTTTATGGCTTTTTAGGTGGTTGGCCAATTTTAGCAACCGCATCGATTAGTGGATCATTTGTTTCATTTTTGGTTTATAGATTTTTACTTCATAATCAAGCTGAAAAATTGATTAATTCAAATGAGAAATTTAGAGCTTTTTCAGAAATATTGAAAGAAGACCAAAGTTTATTATTATTAATATTAATTAGATTATGTCCATTGCCATATTCTTTATCTAATGGTGCTTTGGCTGCGGTGCCAAATTTGCCAGCTTTGACTTACTTATTAGCTTCGGTTTGTACCTCTCCTAAATTACTTATTCATACTTTTGTTGGTTATAAAATGAAAGAATTAGGTGACGATAAAAAGTCTTCTTCTTCGAAAATCTTCGATATAATAAGTATCATTATCACTGGTATAGCTGCCTCCGTTACAACTTATATAATTTACTCTCGTATGCAACACAAGCTTAGAGAGTATCACGTGGGTGTTAATGGTAGTGAAGTTAATGATTCGCTTATATTTGGTAATTTTGGTGATGACATTGAGTCTGGTGCTAACGTTGAATTGAATTCAGCAGACTTTGATGCGGACAATTTTATAATTGAAGATGAAGATGAAAACGATGGTCGTGAACAATCGAGTGATAGCAGTGAGAATCCTCGTGATCAGCGTGAATGGGACTTGAATGATGAGCTTGGTGCTGAAGATTTTGATTCTTCTAAGCATGGATATAGAGATCATTAGAAATATTTGTAGATTAACTTACGTTTTACACTTTCATCATTAATTTATTCTTTTCTTTGTAAATAAAAAATTACATAATATACAGTTACAATCTTACCTTACCCACAATATGAAAGACAAAAATAATACAACCCATTTTAAAGAATGAAGTTAAAATAAAAATACAGTAATTGATGGAGAAATAAACAACATTCTATAACTTAATCAACAAATAATACCCTTGTTCTTCTCTTTTCAATCTTGTCCATTGTACTTAAACCACCAGACTTCAAATGACCATCTAATCCGTTATAACTACTTCTACCATTAATAATATTCGTTGCATCACTTTCACAGTAAATATGATTATTAATTAAGTAGTAATCATTCGAAATAGTATGGTTACATTTTTCACAAGTCAAACAATTTAAGTGCCACTTTTGTTGAAGTTCATTTTCAATACATTCACCTTCAATTCCCAGGTGACATGAATCACATAATGTCTTGTTAAGTTCATGATAGTGCATATGACAATATGCATGATCATCTAATGCATAACATTGAACTGATTTGTTAAATTTAATTCCGCAATTATCATAAGCACAAGTAAAACATGAACGATGCCATTGACCTGATAACTCACCTGTTTTAGAGTAAATAGCTTTTTGAGAACCTTTTGCTGTTGGTAAAATATCTTCATGGCAAATACGACATGGTCCCTCACCAGGTGGAAAAACTGAAGGTCTTGGTCTTGACTCCTGTTTTGGAGATGCAGAATTAGATTCTGGAAATGGTTCAAAATCACTTTGCGGAGGTGCAATTGATCTTGCAGGTTGGTTGGCACTTGCTAAAATGGCATCAATTGATTTAGTATTGAGTGGTTGAATATCTTCATCATATTGATCACTACCAGGGGATTCGGGCATATCATGCATTTGGAAGTTGAGACCCGAAAGCTCTTCATGTACTTGATGATTTTTGGGGCTCAATGGCTTCACAAAATCTGGCAGTTGGGGCATATCTGGAGTTTCATCTTGTTGTTCATGAAATTCTTGTGTTGGATATGGCAATTGCAGTTGTTCAGAAGTTTGCAGGAATTCGGAGTTTTGAGGTGAAACGTCATCATAACTATGGTCATGTTTATAAGCTTCTGGTGTTTGAATGGTTGTGACTGTTTCATCAAACATAACTCCGCGTTTCGGTGGGGCAGTACTTGAATCGATATTCGAAGGTAATGGATAATTATTTTCATCAATTTGCCTTATTTTCTGTAATTCATCCTCCTCAAAAGGTTTGATACGAGAGTGACGAACTGATAAAGGCTGAACCGATTGATAAGAGGCTTCGGATGACAAGTCATCCAAGTCGCTATCTTCTTCTTCGTGTTCCCTTTTAGCTTTAGCTTCTGCGGTTTCAGCATCATCAATAGTGAAAGTTGGAATCTTTGCTTCCTCCTCCTTAGGAGTTGGGATGGAATGTATAGTGTCATTTGGAGTTGGATAATCATCAACAACCAATTTAGGAACTGATATATTATTATTATGGAAAGACATTGAAGCCAGCATAAATGATCTTGTATCGTCAGCATCCTGACTAGTCTCTTCACGGCTGGTACCATTAGTTTTTAAATTTTCTAGTTGTCTTTGAAGTTCTTGTTCAATTTCATCGTCATCGTCTTCATATATTGACCCTTTTGAAATTACCGAACTAACTGTTGAAATCTGAGAATTTCTATAATCATTTGCATTAGGAGATGCTTGACTGCGTAAATAGTTTTGATAATCATTTTGTTGTTGATTACCTGGTGAATTATCAAAGCGAGCCAAACCCAATTGAGATGGAGACATTGAAGGTAACGGAGGGCTCTTAGCAGTTGGTGAGTTTTGTTTTGATTGAGGTTGATAATTTTTATGAATCTCTATATCTTTTTTGAAATCACTTAAAAGACTTGATAATCTTTGTTTCTGTTGATTATCCTCACTAATATCAGATGGTTCACCAAGAGTAGTTTGATAATTATTAGTTGGATAAGGAGCGGATGGTAAAGCATCATTTGTTTTAGTACTATTTTGGGGGGATTCAAAAGAATTATCGATTGAAGTTTCTCTTGTATCCTTCAAATCCTCACTTTCAGAGAAAGGTTCTTCTTCACGAGTTACATTAACAGCATCAGGATCATTTGAATGAGCACCCAAATTTAATTGCAAATTCTTGACATTTTTTGAATTTGAGTGGTTTGATTGAGGGCTGAAATTGAAACTATCACGAGGTGGAGGTTTTCTACCTTGCTTTCTAGAGGTGGCCAAATCAGGAGAATCAGGAGATGAAGGGGGTGAAACTTCTTCTTTACCTGCTGATAAAGGATTTGTGAATAAATCAGTAGACCTACTCGTATTTGGTTGAGACGAGTTTTCAGATAAAGAACGGTTTGAAGAATTGAATCCCGAATTATTTAAAATACGATGAGGAGTATTAATTTCACTAAAAGATCTTTGTTGAGAAGAATGTTGATCATAATTTGGAATATATGGTTTTTTATTCGAGTTTGAATGATTGCTTATGGTTGGAGAATTGATATTAGAAAAAGTGTTTTTTAAAGATTTAACAAATTTTGGAGTATGACTAGATTTCGGGCTTTTAATTGATTTTGAATCACTATTACCACCAAGATTAACATCAAATCCTGCTCTTTCATAAACACCACGATAACGATGTTCAATCTTGAAAGGAGGGAAAGCAGAGTCCATTATTTTCGGAGAAGGTTCAGCTCTAATGAATTTTGGTAAGGACTGTAATTTAGAGTCCATAGTAATGAAAGAAACAGGGTCAGTTTAAGATATTAAAAGTAAAAGTATAAATTGAAAACGAGAGTAAAAGTTGGGTTGAATTGATGGAGCCTGGTTGTAAGAGAACTCAATGTGACGGCTAGGGATAGATATTTGATAATCGAATAGACAGTAGCCACTTAAGTCAAGGGAAAAAGAATACGAGCTTAGGGATTCATGAAAATATGGTTATATGATTTTTCACTTGTATCTATTTTTTTCTTTTATTTTTTTAAATTGGTTATTATTTTTTCTTTTTTTTTTTTAGTTTTGGTTCAGGTAATGGTTCTGTTTGTTTTGGTTTATTTGGATACTCTAAGTGTTGTTTAGAATTGAATCTTAGTTCATCAAATCTTAAAAAAAAAAAAAAAAATGGAATAGTATAGTACGAAGAAGCTCGAAATTAAAAACACGAGTATTCTAATTATCGTGTACTATTTGTTTATTTATTTATTTTGTATGTGAGAAAGCCTTGTCGTGCCATTCCCCAAAAAGAAATGTAAGCAAAAACAAAAAAAAAAAAAGAACTATTCTTTAATGGCAGGATATAATAACATAGTACAAAGGAATTACAATTCAAACCATAAGAATATACGCTTGATTAGCTTTTTCTGCATCAAACGTATTCCATATTGTACAGCTTATTCTTTAATTGTGTTTAGGGAGATAATAGGTTTGTTTGGGATGCTATACAAAGGGGGGTTATAATTTCGCGATGCAATTAATACCTCATCTGGACTTATTAAAATGCTTTTACTTTTTTTAGCGTGTCTTTGTTACATTAATTAAACACATGTGGTTGGGAATACTAAGCCAGTCAAGAATGCCCAGCTATGAGCCTAATCAAGGAAATGAATTACTATGTTACTTCGAAAAGAACAAGAAATCAAGAACCAAATTGAAATAGAAAGTGAAAATAAAAAAAAAAAAAAAAAGAAACATGCAGAAAACATTGATTGTCGTCAAGATAGTATTGATTGTAACTAGTTGAAAAGCTATCAGACAGCTCGTCTCTTGATTTAGTGTAAGTATTGACTCTCAGTACTGGTTACTTATTGTCTTGAGTCAGTTACGCCCCGTAATTTTAAAAGGCCGTAATCAATACAGCAAGGTGTGATTCCGAACATTCAAAAAAAAAAAAAAAATCAAATATAAGACATCATGGGTATAGATCTGAGATAGCAATGAGCATCAAGAGTATTGAAATAACCTAATTGCTAAAAGGGAAAACAACAATCTCGTCTATTTAAATAGCAGTCTATTATGTTCTTCTGAAATCCTGTATGTTGTACACTTCAACTATGTTTTTAGCTCGAAAATGCTTCAATGTCCTAGATACTCAAACAAATACAATGAGTTAATGTTTTTAATCCAATTCAATTGTTGATTGTCTTTTATTCATTTTGATAATATCAGTCTTAGTTGCTGCAAATCAATATACTCAATACTAAAATAGGGTTATTTGTGTGATTCGCACGACTTTGTAACAAGCCAAAGAAAAAAAAAATAAAAAAGTAAACTAAACTTAACTAAAAGTGAAAAAGAATGATAATCTGAATTAACTAAAGTCATATTAATAAAGTTCACAGGCATGTCAGAGATATACACATCTCTCTCATTATCACTTATTGCCGGTCGCAACTTTGTTATACACACCCATGATTGCATTAAAACCTTGAAACATACATACGAAGTGCTAACGTCACTATTTGAACCAAACCAAATATGTGAGATTGACCTACTATCCCAACTTGAAAACGAAGAAGATTATAATGTAGTCATTAAGAATATATTGAAAGAAATGCTAGTAGTCCAACCAGACCAAACTTATCAATTTAAACCAGTCATTATATGGAAGAATTTGGAATTTAGTCCAATTCAATTCCAACGTTATCAATTGAGTAGATTAATAGATGAAATTAACCAATTCGATACGGTTGAATCACGATTGAAAAGAAGTGAATTCATCAAAGTTGGTGAATTTGAATTTATTCATAATCCTTCATTATTTTGTATTATTCCAATCGTGAGTATTGGTGAACAAAGAAGAAAATTTGATACAAATTTAAAACTTCACTTTTGGTTTTCACAATTGGATTTTCATCCGCCCATAATTACAAAGAATGATTCTTATAAAGAAAATATAACAAACTTGCGTTCAATAATGAAACAAGTTTTTGCATCTCCAGATATTCAAAGATATATCTATTCCCTTGTTATATTTACAAGAACTCATCGATTATGTCTGTTGGCTCCTACTGATACTCGATTACCAACTGGTACAATTGAGTCTATTGAAACTTTATCGAAAGCTTTAGTATTATGGCAACATCATTTGAAAAAAGATGATCCTCCAAGATTATTTGTCACTCCAGAATTTTGTAAAGTTGCTTACAGGAAAATCGGCTACTGGTTAGTTGATTGGGAAACTAACAAATTATTCATTGAGTCAAATTCAGATCCGTCTACTGAAGCTTTAAAAAAATTAGAAATCAATATTCTAACTGGTGATTGGTACGCTAGTGAATATAAATACGTGAAAAAGTATTTGGATACTTATAAATCCAAACCAGAAGATTCCAGCTCTGTTGGATTTCTGAACTTACTAGTGGAAGATGTGCTCAAGAGTGTAAGACCACCAATATAGAATAAGAATCTTTTTTTTTGCAACTACTTTGTTCATTTACTTCTTGCTTCATTTGGTTCCTGGTTCTTTGCTTCTTTCTCTTAGTTTAAGTAACTTTGTATTATGTAAGCTTTAGTCTCTTGACTTTTTTTTTTTTTTGCTTTTGTAAGTGCTCGCTCATACAGGACCAGCAATCAGTGACCCTTTCATTGGAGCCAGCGTGGACAACACAGACTGATTTGAGTGAGGGAGACAAATAAAGGGAAAAAAACACTGAGACAGTATCCGCTATAACCAAAAAGTTTGATTTTGCCAGATCTAAACACTTTCTTCTTTAACAATTGAGTTCTCCAATTACATTCAATCAATCAATCAATCAATTCCTTATATATTATATCATCCTAGCTACAAATACTACCTTTCATTCTTTAAGTAGTAATCTTTTTTTCTTTTCTTTTTTGTTGTTATTTCCCCCCCGATTTTTCAGTTGAAAAAAAAATATATATAGAAAAAGAAGAAGAAGATCAAGTTCCACGTTAATCAAGTTAGAACAAGTTAGAACAAGTTTGGAAAATAGTTTAATAATTGAAGAAAGTTAAAAATGAGTGATATTCCTATAAATTTCACCCAGCTAGCCCAATTGACTGAATTGGGAATCCAACCAAACTCATTGGATTTTAGATCAACCACTTTAGAATCAGATCACTATGTATGTGTTAGAGAACTGGGCGCTTCTGGTAATACTGTGGCTATTATCAATTTGAAGAATAATAATGAAGTTACTAGAAAGAATATGAGTGCTGATAGCGCTATTTTACATCCTTCTCAATTTGTCATTTCTTTAAGAGCAAATGGTACTACTTTACAAATTTTTAATTTAGCTACCAAACAAAGATTAAAGTCTTTTACTTTAGATCAACCAGTTGTTTTTTGGAAATGGTTAAATGAAGAAGTCTTGGGTTTAATTACCGCTAATGCAATTTATACTTGGTCAGTCTTTGATGGTAGTAATCAAGGACCAACTAAATTAACTGATACTCATGCTTCTTTAAATAATGCTCAAATTATAAATTTTGTTGCTGAACCAGATTTAGGTTGGTTTGCTATTACTGGTATTGCTCAAGAAGATGGTCGTATTGCTGGTCATATTCAATTGTATTCTAAAAGCCGTAACGTCTCCCAAGCTATTGAAGGTCATGTATCTAAATTTGCTTCCATCAAATTAAATGGAGCTTTACATCCAACTAAAGTTTTTTGTGTTGGTAATAAAAATGCTCAAGGTCAAGGTAATTTACATATCATTGAAATTGATCACGTTGATGGTAATCCTCCTTTCCCTAAAAAATCAGTTGATATTTTCTTCCCTCCTGATGCTGCCAATGATTTCCCAATAAGTTTACAAGCTTCTGATAAATATGGTATCATCTATATCTTAACCAAATATGGTTTTATCCATTTATACGATATTGAAACCGGATCTAATTTATTCGTCAATAGAATTACTGCAGACCCAGTTTTCACCGCTGCCGCTTATAATCAAGGTACTGGTATTATTACCATTAATAAAGCTGGTCAAGTCTTGAGTGTTGAAATTGCTCAAGATAAGATCATTCCTTATGTCTTGGATAAATTGGCTGATGTTCCTTTGGCCCTTTCCCTTTCTTCTCGTGGTGGTTTCCCTGGTGCTGAAAATTTATTTAATCAACAATTTCAAAATTATTTGAATCAAGGTGATTATACTAATGCCGCTAAAGTTGCTGCATCTTCTGAACAATTACGTACTCAAGATACCATTAACAAATTGAAACATATCACTCCTCAACCAGGTCAAATTTCTCCTATTTTACAATATTTTTCAACTTTGTTAGATAGAGGTACTTTGAACAAATATGAATCTATCGAATTAGCCAAACCTGTTTTACAACAAGATCGTAAACCTTTGTTTGAAAAATGGTTGAAAGAAAATAAGTTAACTTCTTCCGAAGAATTGGGTGATATCGTTAAATCTTATAATGACCCAGCTTTGGCTTTAGCTGTCTATGTAAATGCTAATGTCAATATTAAAGTTGTTTCTTGTCTTGCTGAATTAGGTCAATTTGATAAGATTTTACCATACTGTGAAAAAGTCGGTTACCAACCTGATTATACCAACTTAATTCAAAATTTGGTTAGAGTTAATCCTGACAAAGCAAGTGAATTCGCTACCTCTTTATTGGCTAGTCCAGATGCTAATTTGAAAACTGAAAATATTGCTGATTTATTCTTTTCTCAGAATTATATTCAACAAGGTACAGCATTCTTATTAGATGCTTTGAAAAATGATTCCCCAGCTGAGGGTCATTTACAAACCAAAGTCTTGGAAATCAATTTGTTACATGCCCCTCAAGTTGCTGATGCCATCTTGGGTAACAACATGTTTAGTCACTACGATAAACCAACAATCGGTAAATTATGTGAAAAATCTGGTTTGTTTCAAAGAGCTTTGGAACATTACGATGATTTGAAAGACATTAAAAGAGTTATTATTCATACCAATGTCTTACCAAATGATTGGTTAGTTGCTTATTTTGGTCAATTAAATGTTCAACAATCAGTTGCTTGTTTGAAAGAATTATTGAGCACTAACATGCAACAAAACTTACAAGTTGTTATCCAAGTTGCTACTAAATATTCTGATTTAATCGGCCCATTAACCTTAATCAAAATCTTTGAAGATTACAAATGCATTGAAGGTGAATATTACTATTTATCATCCATTGTTAACTTAACTCAAGAACCAGATGTGGTATTCAAGTATATCCAATGCGCTGCTAAAATGAATCAAGCCAAAGAAATCGAACGCGTTGTTAGAGATAATAATGTTTACAATGGTGAAAAGGTAAAGAATTTCTTGAAGGAATTCAAACTCGAAGACCAATTACCTTTGATCATTGTTTGTGACCGTTTCAATTTTGTCCATGATTTGATTTTGTATTTGTACAAAAATCAATACTTCAAATTTATTGAGGTTTATGTCCAACAAGTCAACTCTGCTAATACTCCTCAAGTAGTTGCAGGTTTACTTGATGTTGATTGTGATGAAAACATTATCAAAAACTTATTATTATCTGTTTTAGGAAGAGTTCCGGTTAAGGAATTAGTCTCTGAAGTTGAAAAGAGAAACAGATTGAAGATTTTGTTACCCTTCTTAGAAAAAACTTTGGAAGGTGGTTCTACTGATCAAGAAGTCTTCAACACTTTGGCTAAAATTTATATTGACTCCAACAACAGTCCAGAGAAATTCTTACAAGAAAACAATAATTATGATACTTTATCCGTTGGTAAATACTGTGAGAAGAGAGATCCTTACTTGGCCTATATTGCCTACTCTAAAGGTGGTAATGATGACGAGTTAATTAATATCACCAATGAAAACAAGATGTACAAGTATCAAGCCAGATACTTATTATCTAAATCGGATTTTGCATTATGGGGTAAAGTCTTGAGTGAAGACAATGTTCACAGAAGACAATTAGTTGATCAAGTTATTTCCACTGGTATTCCTGAATTAAGTGACCCTGAACCAATTTCAATCACTGTTAAGGCCTTCATGGAAAATGACTTACCTCAAGAATTAATCGAGTTATTGGAAAAAATTATTTTGGAACCATCTCCATTTAATGACAATACTTCATTACAAGGTTTGTTAATCCTTACCGCCATCAAAGCTGATGCTTCTCGTGTCTCTGGTTATATTGAAAAATTGGATAAATTCGACCCTCATGAAATTGCTCCTTTATGTATCGACAATCAATTATACGAGGAAGCATTCGAAGTTTATGATAAGTACGAATTAAGATCCGAAGCCATGAAAGTCTTGGTTGAAGATATTATGTCTTTGGATAGAGGTGAGCAATACGCAGAAAAATTTGATACTTCTGAATTGTGGTATCAATTAGGTACCGCTCAATTGAATGGTTTACGTATTCCAGAAGCTATTGATTCTTATGTCAAGTCTAAAAATCCTGAAAATTTCGAGCAAGTTATTGAAATTGCTGAACATGGTGGTAAAGAAGAAGAGTTGATTCCATTCTTGGATATGGCTAGAGAGACTTTAAGAGAGCCTGCCATTGATGGTGCCCTTATCAACTGTTATGCTCATTTGGATAAATTATCAGACATCGAGAAATTCGTAGGTGGTTCTAACGTTGCAGACTTAGAAGCTATTGGTGATAAATTATTTGATTCCAAGAACTATAAGGCTGCTAGAATCTTATATTCTAATGTTTCCAAATACTCCAAATTAGCAACAACTTTAGTTTACTTGAAAGATTATCAAGGTGCTGTCGATTGTGCCAGAAAAGCATCAAACACCCAAGTTTGGAAACAGGTCAACAGTGCCTGTATTGAAAATAAAGAATTCAGATTGGCTCAAATCTGTGGTTTGAACTTGATTGTTGATGCCGAAGAATTACCAGAATTGGTTAAAACCTACGAACATAATGGTTACTTTAACGAGTTGATTGCCCTTTTCGAAAGCGGTTTAGGTTTGGAAAGAGCACATATGGGTATGTTCACTGAATTAGCTATCTTATATAGTAAATACTCCCCTGAAAAGGTCATGGAACATTTGAAATTGTTTTGGTCTAGAATCAATATTCCAAAAGTCTTGACAGCCTGCGAAGAAGCTCATTTGTACCCAGAATTGATCTTCTTATACTGCCATTACGAAGAATGGGACAACGCTGCTTTGACTATGATTGATAAGTCCGAAGTTGCCTTTGATCACTCTTCCTTCAAAGAAATCATTGTCAAATGTCCAAACTTGGAAATTTACTATAAAGCTATAAACTTCTATTTGACTGAGAATCCTTCATTGTTAACTGATTTATTATCTGTCTTGGCTCCAAGATTGGACTTGCCTAGAGTTGTTAGAATATTTGTCAAATCAGATAACTTACCATTAATCAAGCCTTTCTTGATTTCAGTTTTAGATAAAAACAATTCCGTTGTTAACGGGGCCTATCACGATCTTTTGATCGAAGAAGAAGACTACAAATCTTTGAGATCAAGTATTGAAAATGAGTCAAATAACAGATTCAACTCCTTGGATTTAGCAGAAAGATTGGAGAACCATGAATTAATCTTCTTTAGACAAATCTCTGCTACTTTATACTCGAAGAACAAGAAGTACAACAAAGCAATCTCTATTTTGAAAAACGATAAATTATGGGCTGATTTGATCAAGACCGCAGCCATTTCTAAGTCAACAAAGATTGCCCATGAATTATTGGACTATTTTGTTGAGACTGGTAATCATGAATGTTTTGTTTCTCTCTTGTATTCCGCTTATGAGTTCATTGAATATGATTATGTCGTTGAATTGGCCTGGTTGCATGACTTGGGTAACTTTGTCAAACCTTATGAGATTTCTGTCACTTATGAAAACCAAAAGAAATTAAAGGAAGTTCATGATGACTTAATAAAGAGAAGAGAATCTGAGAAAAAAGATGAAGATGCCCCAATTAATCAACCATTAATGATTACCAATGGTCCAGTGGGTGGTATGGCTCCTGTTGCCACTGGATTAGGATATCAACCAACTGGTGCTGGATTTGGTAACGCGTTTTAAACGAGTTGAAGACATTGAAAATGACTGAGGCATTATAAAAGCATGGGCTCATTATTTTACTCTAACCTGATTGATTGATTGATTCATAAAGTAGTCCTGTATTTTTTATACCTTAGTCAAACATTTCAAATAAAAAAAAAAATAATTCTAATTCTAAATAAAATTATTCTGTCTTATTATTTTTAGAAAAAAGTTCAATATATTATGTTTTATTTATGCCCTTATTTACTTTCGTTTTCTTCGCTTTTAGTTATTATTATCTATATTGTTCGTTTTATTTAGTGTGTTAATTTAAAGTTCTACTGTTTTTATGCGTATATTTCGTAGTGAATCCTGTTCCTAAGTTGTTGTATATGCATTTACTTTTGGATCTATTGATATCTAAGATGCCGTGATTCTGTCATATTATTTGTTCTTCAACTATGTATTCTAGAGCTTTTTCAACCTTTCTAGGCAACTCTTTGAGTTCTATGTCTCTTAGTATATTTTCTAAAATTGTAATTTGCCTTTCGAACTGATCATTCCTGTTAGATAATTTTACCGTCACTGCTTGGATTGAACTCTTTTCACAAATGAGTTCAATTTCGTGTGATACATGGTTTGACTCTTGCTTATTACTAATGAATAGCGTCACCCTTTTACATTCGAGATCTTTATCAATCTTTTCAATTAATGCTCCTTGATTGTCTGATACTTCAACAGACAATTGCGATAACGCATCGAATACGTCATGCTTATATTGAATCCTAATCAAGTGATCTCTTATTGAATGCACAAATTTTTTCAACCCCAAATCTGTATCCTCTTCGTTCAATAAATAGTGATCGTATATTTCCAAGGAAACATAGACTGGGATTGTATGTCGATAAATAGACCATTTACTATTGATTGAACTTGTCTGCTTCGAATTTCGGTCCACCTTTTTTAATATTATGTAATGTGGGGCTAGAAACTTGTTACTAAAATGGGAAAATGAGTCAAATCGTATCCCTAAAATCACGTCTTCATCTTTGAACAATGTTTTATTAATTGGGAATGCCGTAATACCACCGAACCTAAAAATATTTTCATATAATATATTTTCCTTGATCTCAGAAGTTTCGGTTGCCTTTGCGAGAAGATTATAAGAAAATTCGCTTATCTTCTGTTTTTTATTAGCTGAAGTAGGTCTCGCAAGATCTTGTTCGTTGTTTTGAAATGATTTGGTGAAAAATTGTGCTATTGAATCATCAAAATAATTATGTTGAACCAAAGGAGGAATAGTATCATCATAGTTATGTGCTTTGGAACCAGGATGCTCCACTTCAACAGGCTTCAGTACCGCAGACTTTTGCATAGAGTCCTCGGCCATCTTTAATTCTTCACATAATGATTCGTAATTATCTGTCAATGGATCTATTTCTTGCTGAATTGATTTGATATCCTTCAAAACTTCAGCAATCTCTGCATTTAAAGTTTCAACGTCCATCCTCAACCAGATCCCGCTTGTCAGGAGGAGCAACTCAAATTGGATTACTGAAAAACAGGATGAAGATCAGACTGTCAATACACACGTTCTGATACTTCTGGTGTATCTATTTGTTCTTCCCTCGTGTTGCTAGGTTCTTGCAGCTCGCGGTACTTCGTGTTGTTTTGTTTACTTTTGAAGAAGAAAACTAAAGTTAGAACTGTCAACCAGAAGAAAAAAAAAAAAAAAAAAAAAACCGTTCGAAATTAAGAAAAGTCAACATCTAGAAAAGAACACAAGGAGAAGAGAGATTGAAGCATCAACATAATTGGTATATGAATTCGTCTGATTTGGCTCTTCCACTTTTCTATTTTCATCAAATTTGCCAATTTCAATTATTCCATTTTGATTAATCTTAGAACACTTACCCCATATTCGATCTACTTTGATTTAATCTCGAACGATGACCTCTCAGTTCCCAAACTTATATTGGTCTGCCGACTACAAGTCAGGAATAGAAAGGTTGTCGGAACAAAGCTTGAGATCTTTGAAACAACTTCATGAGGTACGCAAGTTAGCATTTAGTTATATGAATTATCATCACTCGAATAGTGAATTTCTCAACAAGCTCGCCATTGATACCTATTCCCTAGAAAGCAGCTTCAGAAATCAGCTCAATGTCGACAATTCCGAAGTAATGTCTACCCCTAGACAGCACAAACCTGTTTTCAAAAGAATAAGTGCTTCATTGAATGGTGCATCAATGACACCTACCAGATCATTTTCTCTGACAGAACAACACCACCGTAATTTTCAATCCATTTCGAGCTCTCCCAGTACGCCGAAATCAAAAGCATCTGATGACTTCAGAACTTCGAATGATGATACTGAAATTTCTGAGCCGGAAAACGTTGATATTGATATGTATTATGCTTATGGGCTTCATGTCAGGGGAGCCACGCAAGAATCTCAAATCTCGATCAATTTAGCATCCACACTTGACAAGGAAATATTAGAGCCCCTTACTGCATTTCTCAAAGCAAATGAACCCCAAATAAAAGCACTTTTAAGAGATCTCAACCAAAGATTCCAAGATTACGAGGAAACTTACAATGAAGTTGAAAACCTTAGATTGAAGTATGACGAAAATCTTCGATTGAATGAAATAGCCAAGAGTGATCCAAACAAAATAATTGAAGAAAAAGAAGATACAGAAGCAGATGACTCTTTTCAGGATCAAACTAATGATAGCTTGACAGAAGAAGAACGTGAAACTGTCATAAATTCCACGTCTCCATCTCCGGAATCTACTCTTGAGTCTGAGTTTGACTTTCCTATACTTCTTGGAGGAGCTTTACAAATTGACAATCCTGCTGACTTCACGAGGCTTTTAAAGAAACTTATAGATTCGATTTCCACAATCAGAAGGAAAATTCCAATTCCGGGTTACAAGAATCAAATATTCAGTAGTAATCAATTATGCGAATGGCTCATAAGATATCGACCATTTGGTATGGATCCATCTCGTAGAAACATGGAAAAATTCGGACAAGGCTTGATTGACTTAAAGCTTTTGGTTGGAACCGGGTTTTTTGCAAAAAAGTTCAACAGTGAAAATATGTGGTTTGAGTGGTCAGACTTGGCTATTTTTGTTGCTGAATATAAATCAAATGACACAACTCAGACTCCAAGTC
Organism: Hyphopichia khmerensis; assembly: GCA_030569195.1. NCBI lineage: Eukaryota > Fungi > Ascomycota > Pichiomycetes > Serinales > Debaryomycetaceae > Hyphopichia > Hyphopichia khmerensis. The sequence continues at coordinate 59,025 of JAJMKE010000010.1, read as the reverse complement.
TGCCCGTGAGAGTCCAAACTTTTCCACAAGTAAAACTGCCTTCTCAGAGATTATCAAAAATAGTCTTGGATGAACAAGCTAGTAGGTTTGTGAATGACACCAGCAAAAGGTTCAATGGGATGTTTAAATCAGTGAAGTCATCTTTAATGAAAAGCGACTATAGTGCTCAATTAATCGAGCTTGAAGATCAGTATAATCTGACATATTTGGAGCTTCAGGAGTTGAAGCATCTTCTAGAGCTAGATATTTTTTCCAAATCCCGCATGATTGAGGCTTTTGAAAAAGCCAGAATTGAAGTTGTGTATCAGAGTTTGACCAAGCTTCTGGAAGTTATGTATAATTTCTCCTTGAGCTCTACATCAAGAATGCATAAATTAGCTTCTGAACTTATCAAAGATGTGAACAAGCCTGAAAATTACGAAAGAGATTTTAGTAACTTGTTAGAACGTTACAGTACTGGTATTTATTTTCCTTCCATAGTTGCACCAGATGTGTTAACAAAAAAACATTATAGCACGAATCAGTCCAATAATAATTTTCAAAATATAAAATTTCAGTTCAATTTATATAAGGATATATCTCTTCAGCCAAGCCAGTCCGATGGTAAAAGTGGTTTGCTAAGTATCTCGTCGATTCCTCAAATTATATATCAGTCTATTGGTTTGATTGATGAAAGTGAAACCTCAACTCAAGAGCTCGCGGCCCATTGGGTCGGGCCCATAAACCATCAAGCATACTGGTTGTTGAAAGAAGAGTTGATTGAAATCATCAACAGTTTTATTCCCAGGGATGAAACCTTGGAAGTTTCCAAGGAAACTTTACTTCATCGTGATATTTTAACAGAGGTCAATCTTTTATTCAGATCCAAGCATGTGTCTGATGTCATAAATTTCTTCAAAAACTGGTTACTAGAAATAAGTGACTCTCTTCTTCCGTGTATGATCTATGATTCAATGATTACGCATTATGGGGGCGAGCTCGACAGTAACCCTTCTACAGTGGAAATCAGAAGAACTGAAGGCATCAAGTTGCTTTCTGCTATTCCACGAAGTAACTTGAGCTCACTTATTTTCATTCTAGAACACATCAGTAGGATTTTTGGACTAGGTTCTCTTCCTAATTATGGTGCATCGGACGAAATCACTGGTGATGTCGAACTGAATCCAGATACATTACTTACTGCCGTGAAGCAACTTAATTCTATGGATCAAATTGGTTCTGTTCCTTTTGTACATTTGATTTTAAGACCATCTGCTATTAAGAACTCTTCCGGTTTTAAACCACCAATATCTATCTACAATGATATATTATTCGACTTGTTAGACACAAAAGTTCGAGCAAAACTTCTCGAAAACTTAGTTACCAATGAGAAGAACTACCTATCAAAAAAACAAAATGAGAGAAATAACCTTGGTATACAGAAAAAGTTGCCAACTTCGGGAACCCCTCAATCCGATAGTCAAAACCAACAACCAACACCTCAAACCCCAAGTAGAAATGGCAGTGACTCTACTCCAGGCAAACCACTCGTAAATGGAATAATCCCAAAGAGCCCGAGACCAATTAGTGGAGAGAATTTTGCATTACGTCCATTCAGAACTGGCACAACACCTAGGCCATCACCTTGTACTTCACCAAGACATACACCATTCAACTCTACTGACCATGGTAGTGCTTTCAACGGTAATGATATAAAAGTGAAGAAATCTAGGGATTCATCCACACCGATCACTGATCGTAAAAGAAGTAGTGGGTCTACATTTTTGACTCCTAACATTGACATACAATTTGAGGAATAAATACATCATTTTATAAATAAATATATTATTTTATAAATTACATTCATAAACGTCATTAAATTATTGTACTTTAATTTCTTTTATAGAACTCATGCGGTTCTCTTTATTCTCATTTGCTTGCGTAAATCTTCTCTTCCAACACCAGACATAGTGATTTTTTGTAATCTTTGTAGCTGCTTGTAGCCGAATATAAATAAAAATATCATGGATATTGTACCTATAAGTACCACTACTTCCATCCCACCATCAGATTCCTCGATGAAATTTTCCAAGTTCATACCGTATAAGGCGGCTATATACAAGGTGATACCCATTGATAGTAACCCGATTGAAAATTTCAATCCTAAAACCATAAGCTCGTTACGATTAGAATCCAAGACAATATTGATAATTTCTTCACTAGTTTTGATTTGAGATTTTAAGCTTTCGAGGGTTTGGACAATTTCATCACTGGTTTTAAGATATGACTCGAGTAAAAACTCAACCTCTTCATGGTTTGTGAAAGACCTTGGTAAATTGTTATTGATATCCGTTAAGTACAACGCATTTAACTCGTCATCCTGTTCAATGAGATCGGCCAATAAATCTCTAATCAATGACGCCTTTTGATGAAACTGTGTAATTTTCTTGGATTGTATCAATAGATATCTAAGTTTCGTCCTTTCGATAGACTTTTCTAAACCGGCCAAAATATTCAGAAGAACTGTTTTGTGAACTTTCAACTCTGTATTTAGATTACCAATTACATTTACCAATATGGCTTCTAATACTTTGAATTCATAGGGAAGAGACTCGTAAGATGTGGATTTTAGCCTTTGTTGTAACTGTCTTAAGAAGATACCATGACTATGAGACTCATTAAATCTTGAGCCAGAGGACGAAGAATAAGTATCGAAGATAACCGCAGTATCATGTTTGATTAGTGCCCGAATATTCAATAAATTTAAAAGTATCAAATCATTTCTGGTAACTATCGAAGGAACAATATCTACATTAATCGTCGAGCCCGAACTGGTAGGTCCTGAATGTGCATGGTGATGGCGAGAAATTTTACGGAAGTCTCTAGCAGCCAATCCATACGTTTTCATGAATTCCTGACGTTTCACATCTTTACTTTGACTAGTGATTTCACCCCTCTCGTTGAATATCGTGCATCTAATAAATTCATTATCTTGGAGTAACTTATTGGTAGTTAGTGTCTTCGAGAGAAGCACATCTTTAAATAATTCACCTTCATCTTGCAATTTTGAAGTGGTCTGAAAGCATCTTCTCAAAGAAGCAGTGCAGCACGAAGACCAGTTTGAATAAAACCCCGATCTTGCAGATCTTTTAAGACCTTGAGTTATTCGAGGGATTTGACAGTGTAACTGACTCAAATAAACCATGAATCCTAGATCAGTCTCGAATAATGGCTTCCAGCTTTAGATACTCAGGTTTCATTTTCTTTTTTTTTTTTTTTTGGCTTTACTTTTTTTCATAATGCGATAAAAAAAAAAGCGTTTTGTTTTTGTTTACATTTAACTATGATTCAGTTTTGGGATTTTGATGTAAAATCAAATGAAATTACAATTTATTACTTCCCATCAACTTACTTCAAGTCATTACTATAGCGCAAAATGGTGATCCAATCAGCAGATGAGCTAGAAGTATGTGAAGAAGTCGGCAGGGGTGGATTTGGAGTTGTTTATAGAGGATTGATCAAGGCTAGTAATGAAGAAGTTGCTATAAAGCAGATTGATTTAGAGAATGATCAAACAGATTTATTCGAGGTCAATAAAGAAATACTGATCATATCAGAATGCAGACTACCTCAAATCACCAAGTATTTAGGATGTTTTGTAAGGCATTTTAAACTATGGGTTATTATGGAGTATGTCAATGGAGGTTCATTATTTGAGCTATTAAAACCAGGCTCAATTACCGATGAAAATGTTATTCTGTTAATAGTAAAAGAGATACTTATTGCACTTGAGTATTTACATAATCAAGGGAAAATCCATCGAGATTTGAAGTCACAAAATATCTTACTTAATAATCGGGGTGAAGTTAAACTAACTGATTTTGGAGTGTCAACACAGTTATCATCGAATTTCTCGAGAAGAAACACAACGGTTGGAACACCTTATTGGATGGCACCTGAGGTTATTTTGAACAATAAGGGTGGGCATAGTTATAAGGCTGATATATGGTCTTTGGGTTGTTGTGCTTATGAACTATTTAACGGTAAACCGCCTTTGCAGAATCAATTTGCACCCATGAAAGCATTGAGACAGATTTCTCGATGCTCTCAAGATGGTGATTTTATCTCTTTGATTGGATTGGGTGAATTAGAAATTTCGCTAGAGTTTAAGGACTTCTTAACAAAATGTTTCTTGGTTGATCCCAAAGAAAGATATTCAGCTACAAAGTTATTAAAACATAAGTTCATTACAAAACACATTGGTAAGCCAAACGATCCATTGGTTAAAAAACCTTTAAAACAATTAATAACCAGAAAACAACTATGGGATCAAGAAAATCATGTATTAAAAAGTCAAAAGTTTTATATGGCAACTGAAATGATTGCTAATCAAAATAAGTGGAAAAATGATGGAAAAGCTGAACTTGATAAAACTATTCAATTTGATATAAGCTCTATAAATATAGACCCACCGAAGAGTCCGAGCCAGAATGATGGATCAAGTGCTGGAGCTAGTACTGCAAGCGGGAGCGCTAGTGGAAGTGCCAATGGAACTAATATTGGTGCCAAAGGGTATGCTAGCCCGATCTCGACTTCAAAATCAACAAGGGAATCATCCTTGTCACCTGCTTCGAATAATAAATTGCACGAAGCAGGAAACATCCATGGATTACCAGGCTATAAATCAAATATCAAACAAGATGCATTTAAACATAATCTTAGGCAAGAGCTTAATAAGATTCTCAATAAAGTTTTCCATAGACTAGAAATGAAAAGCAGTCTTTCAACTCAACAATACGACTCACTTGTTTCCCTTAATAACAGTATAATAAATTTAACGACTTTTATACAAACAAGTGACGTTAATTATAATAATACTAAAGTCCTAATTTGTCAATACTTCAAGTACTTCTTGAAAGAACTCACGAAAACAAGCACACCATTAAATACTGACAATCATCATGATAATACTGAACAAGTTCGAGCCTCACTCCAAAAAATGATCATACCTTCAACCTTTAATACTTCTGATAACGTATCTGGATTGCACGTCCAGCCCGCTAATAGGCAAAGATCGGCCCTGTCGCGTTCGTTTACACAGTTCGACGAGATAGAGAATAGCTTATTTGCTTCTTGGATAGATAAAATGACTAATGTAAATTAGCTTTCAGCTTCACTTAATTTTTTATTTATGTAGAATCATCTTGTTGCATTTATCATGATTTTTGACCCTAATTTGACACATTGATGAAAAAACACAGAAATCAAACACAAACATTTTGGTTCATATCAGTATATCCTCCTTCTTGACTACATCTGCTATCATTTATAAATATAATTCAAGACAATCTCAATTAAACTAGCAGTGTAATAGTTTTTGCAGTATATTTGGGTATAAACTGTGTGCAGTATTATAAACGAAACAAAAACCGAAGGTCAAAAAAAAAAAAAACATAAACCCAAAAATGAAAAAAATTCGAAGCAGAGTTTGGAACATAAATATTTGAAATGGCTCAACCAGAGGCCAAAAGACCAAAGATTGAAGTTAATGGAGCAAGTACGAATGGTGTTATAGAAAAAAATAAGGAAAATGGCCATAGTGCCAATAATAATTTGTTGAAAGACTTATATACATTAAAGTATTCGATCAAGAATGATACTAAAGAGTCATTCAACGCCGTTAAGATATCACCCGATGGTACTAGGATTGCTGCTTGCTCATCTGATTCCACGATAAAGATATATTCCATTAATAATGGAGAAAAAGTGTGTGAGTTAGTAGGACATACTAAGGGTATATCAGACATTGCATTTTCTCCAATCAATCCAAACATAATTGCATCATGTTCTGATGATTTGACTATACGACTTTGGTCGATTCATAAAAGGAAGTGCATTAAAATACTAAAGAAACATACTTATCATGTAACTACAATAAAATTTATACTGAAGGGGAATATATTGATAAGTGGGTCAGCGGATGAAACCGTCACCATATGGGATTTAAGTTCTGGGAAAAGTCTTAAAACATTGGCAGCTCATTCCGATCCAGTAAGTTCAATAGGATTGACACCTGATAATACTATCATAATAAGTGCATCCTATGACGGATTAATGAGATTATTTGATTTAGAACTGGGTCAATGTTTAAAAACATTGGTTTATAATAGTGCAAGTCATGGAACAGCAACTGCATCCACTAATGATGTTGTTAATTTCCCAATTTCCAACGTTGAAATAAGTCCCAATGGTAAATATATATTAAGTTCAAGTCTTGATGGGAAAATTCGATTATGGGATTATATGGATAACAAAGTCATCAAAACTTATTCAGGAATTGACGAATTAGGTTCTATAAGTGAAAAATATGGATGTAGTAGTAAATTTTTATCTAAAACCAATCCAGTTTTAATTGTATCTGGAAGTGATTCAAATGGTTTATTATTTTGGGATGTTCAAACCAAACGAATTGTATATCAAATTGAAGATAAGATTCCCATTCTTGATCTTGATATTTGGGGGAATGGTGAATTGCTTATTAGTTGTGATTTAGATGGTGATATAAAAGTTTATCAACTCAATTCAAAATATATTAAAAAGACTGAATCGGCTAGTCTACCTGATTCCCCACGTTAATAGTTTATATATATATATATATATCAAGGACAATACACCCATACACCTTAGTAAACGATCAAACTGTAATTAATGAGAAAAGCCAAAAGAACAAAACAAAGAACCAAAAAAAAAAAAGCTAACTCGAAATAGGGAGGAGACAAGAAACCATATATTATAAGATAACATTGAACCTTCTAATTAGATAATCCAGGATAGAAATCAATTGATAGAAGGACTTACAAGATGGACCAACCCAATCATTTATTTAGATTCAACGCATCACTTTTCAAATTACCAAAGTCTCAAAAATTAAGATCATTTGGGGTATACTTATCAGGAGGGTTATACGCAATTGGATTTTGGTCAATGATTGATGCAGCCATTTATAGTAAGACGGTTAATGCATCAATAGTTCATGTTACATTTGTTGATTGGATACCATTTATTTGTTCAACATTGGGGATGTTAATTGTTAATTCTATTGAAAAATCGAATTTATTTAATGATAATAATAATTCATTTTTAGGTAGTGGAGGTAATACAAATGCTTGGGCTGCAAGAGTTATATTATTTTTTGGATTTGCATTATTAGCTGGAGGATTAGCTGGATCATTTATGGTATTTATATTAAAATTTTTATTAAAACAATATTCATTCCCAACGTTAGGTATGGGAGTTTCAAATATTGTTTGTAATGGTAGTATTATGTTGAGTTGTATTATATTATGGTTATCACAAAATATTGAAGATGAATATAGTTATAGTTTAGCTTTATAATGAAAAAAAAACTAGTAAAATTATGATGCAGAAAAGATTAAAATATCAAGATGAAAGGTACATGAAAATATAAAAAATTAATTTATCATTATTAATATGTAAAACTATACAAAAATGTAGACTCAAATAATAAGGTAATAAGAAATTGTATAAAAGAAATTGAAAATTATCAGCGCTACTTCCCAGAAGTGAACTAAAGAATAGAAACAGAACAAAGAAGAAAAAAAAAAAAAAAAAGGAAGAAAAGGGTGGTAAGAAAGAAATGATATTAGGAGTAGTTGGGAGGTGGAAAGGAGTTGGAAGGGAGGTGAAGTGAAGAAAGTTAACTCTAAATCATCGGACAAGCAAACGCTGAAATCTCATAATAATCATAAGATAAAGATATTAGTATGAAGTATGAGAAGAAGAAAAGGGGGAACAAATAGAATAAGTAGGTGAATGAGAAAGTAAGTGGAGTAGGAGTAGGAGTAGGAGTAGGAGGAGGATAGGGAAGAAAATGACGTTAAATATTATCGTGACGGGGAGTTGTACTCTTTTTAAAAATTTCAACTAAATTATTCAGGAGATTTTAATAATTCATCTTTCAAAGGACCTAGTAATTCCAATTCATATTTACTAAAATTAAATAAATTAAGACTAATTGGTTCAGAAGCACCTCTTGGATAAACTTTAAAATTTTCCTTTTTCAATTCGAAAAAGAAAGGATGAACCAAAACAGATCTTGGACTTGCTCTAAAATCTGGATCATAAACCAAAATTTTTAATAATAAATCAATTGCATCAGGAGGAGAATTACTAAAAATTTGTTTAAAACGATCTTCAACAGAACAACTAAATAATTTATTTTGATACATATTACCACGATATTGAGGATTTGATTTAAAATAAAAAGTTTTTGGAGGAGGGCCTAATAATTTTGAAATTTCTTTTAATTGTAATTCAGGAGATTGACCTTGAAAAATTGGTTTACCTAAAAACATTTCAGCAATAACACAACCAAGACCCCAAATATCAATTTTAGTAGTATAAATTGGACAACCAACAATTAATTCAGGAGCACGATAATATCTTGAACAAATATAACTAACACTTGATTGATTTGGTTCTAATTTTTTAGCACTACCAAAATCACAAATTTTAAGAGTAACAGAAGAAGGATCAACCAAGATATTTGAAGGTTTAATATCACGATGAGATATACCAAAACCATGTAGATATAACATAGCTCTAGTTAATTGAAAAGTATAAGCTTTCATATGAGGATAAGGTATAGTATATTTCAGTTGTCTATAATATTTAATTTCACTTTGTAAATTTGAAGGTAAACATTCCATAACTAAATTTTGATAAATTTTACCATCAATTGAAGATTTTTTATCAAAGAAAAATCTTAAACTAACAATATTTGGATGATTAACAACTCTTAAAATTTCTAATTCTCTTGATTTATATTCAGTTTGTGCAGGTACTCTTTTAATAGCAAATGGTCCATGATTTTCTTCAGTATTATTTGGTGCTTCAGTATATTTTAATACTGCTTCAACAACAGTACCAAATGCTCCTTCTCCAATCTTATTATATTCAGTAACTGTCATTCGATTAGATGTTCCCGATAAATTATTTATCACTTGATCCAATGTATATTCATCAGAATGATTATTATGTTGTGGCATAATGCGTCTTGTAATGTTTTGAAATAGTATATTATTATTAAATCTCACCAACCTTAATTGGTATATGACTGGTTATTCACCTAATAAACGTTAAGAACCGTTGTTATAAAGGACTGAGGGCAGTGTATTTGAAAAACAACCACTTGTAGGAGGCGGCGCTTAAAGGGGATTTTTTCTAAATTTGAATCTGAGCGCCTGCGAATGCTTATACAAACGGATCGAATTAAAAATAAAAAGCTATAGAAATGAACGATGATCAATTGATATTGGGATTTTGCAATTGGAATTGGTATAGACCAATTAGTATCTTAAAAAGATGAATGCGTGAAAGTCAATTCAATGTTGAATGAACACTGTATCAACAAGTTTTGATTTTTTTGATTCTCGCTTTCTCTCTTTCTCTCTTTCTTTCTTTCTTTCTTTTTTTTTTTTTTTTTTTTTTTTTTTTTTTTTTTTTTTTTTTTTTTTTTTTTTTTT
>JAJMKE010000010.1:0-40587 GCA_030569195.1 Hyphopichia khmerensis | reverse complement strand
CTTTGTATTCTTTTTTCCTTTTTTTTTTCCCTCTTTACAGTACTCATCTGGTGATAGAGAAGCGTTTCTTTTTTTGGCCACAAATACCTATAGTACTCCCAAAAAAATTTTTTTTTTTTTTTTCTTTTTTTTACAACCAATTGATTAAAATGGTGTTTTGACAAACACCATCCGTTTCTTTTCTTTTTATTAATTGAATTGATAACATTAATATAAATATGCTTAGATTTCCTCCAATTCCAATTGAGGTTTTGAATTTGATACTTTATCTTTAGATTGATTCAATTACTAAATCAATTTAGATACTTTTATATACATATACATATACATATACATACAAGATGACTATTCAAAAACAACCAGCTGTCTTTTACGTTAATGCTGCTTTATTTGATTGTGATGGTACTTTAGTTAATTCTACTGGAGCTATTTCTGAATTCTGGAGAGATTTTGGTAAAACTAGACCTCATGTTAATCCAGAAGAAATTATTAGAACTTCTCATGGTTGTCGTACATTTGATGTTATTGCTAAATGGTCACCAGAAGATGCTATTGAAGAACAAGTTACTCAATGGGAAGGTGATATTCCAGATTCTTTTGGTCAATATGCTAAACCAATTCCTGGTGCAGTTGAATTAGTTAAATCATTTGATCAATTTTCAAAAGAACAAACTGAAAATGCTAAACAAAGATGGGCTATTGTTACTAGTGGTACTTTACCATTAGCTACTAAATGGTTAAAATTATTAACTATTCAAAAACCAGATTGTTTTATTACTGCTGAAAAAGTTACTAAAGGTAAACCTCATCCAATGGGTTATCAATCTGCTAGAAATACTCTTGGTTATGAAGATTCTAATAAAAAAGTTGTTGTTTTTGAAGATGCTCCTGCTGGTATTACTGCTGGTAAAGGTGCCGGTGCAATGATTGTTGGTATTTGTTCAACTTATGATCCAGAAAAAGTTAGAAAATCTGGTGCTGATATCGTTGTTGATGATTTAACTTCTTTTAAGATTGATTCTTATAATAAAGAAACTGATGAATTCAAGGTTGTTGTTTCTGAATATCATTATGCAAATGATGAATATTTACAATCTGTTTAATCTAATCTTAATTTTGATTATTTTCATAAGATTAGTAAAATTCTCATATTAAATTTAATTTTCTTCATTTCATTTTTGGGTTTGTTTGTCTTTTTCAAGTTTTTATAGAGTTCACCCTTAGTGTTCTATGTACATTAGCATATAAATATATTTTATTTACGTATTATTCGTTTTGTAATTGGTTATTCAATGAATTCTCATTGACTGCTAAAAATTATTGGGTCAATAGACACGACCAATATTCCAGTGTAATATACGCTGCAAAGAAGGTAAGAAAGAATCAAAACTAGTTCATGTCTAATCATCTTATAAGTGAAATATAATATTCATATCAACAGCAAATCAAAGTGGAATGACGGCTACACGAATAGTTACCCTATTAAATTTTACTTCATAGTTGTTTATCTTGTTAGAGCTCGGTAGTTCATTCATCATACATGAATATATATACAATATCAAAAAATTAATATACACCTAAAACGATGAGGAAACCCCAATGTTAAAGTAAATACTAGAACTAGTGAGTTATTACATTTAAATTATAAATGTAGAGAATGGATGTAATAAGATACCTATTTTTTTCGCAGCCGGTTTTCACAAGGTAGGTAATTGTAATCCCTGCGCTCATCGACATATTTAAGGTTTTGAGATATGAGGGTTCAACAGAGTCGATTAACAACCACTCTCCATTTTGCAGTACTGAAGACGGAACAGTGTAGCAAAACTCCGGCTACCTGGTGTGGAAGTGCATCAAGATATGAGGGTAAGCAACATGTTCCTTAGTTGATTGGGATTGAATATGTAGATGTCGTCATTATTTACCCGTAGAGTAAAATAAGTAATATAATATTACTTTACACTCCAATAGAAAAGTTAAGGAAGGATTCGTTGTAATTCCCAAATTGATTCTACTCAGCCACACAGTCCCTTTTAATATGTCCAAACTGTTGACAATTGAAACATTTGATGGGTTTATGATGATTTTTAGTAACCTTACCAGAATTCCTGGGTGATTTAAACCCATTATTGGATTTCCTTCCAGAATTCTTAGTGTTCTTAAATTTATTTGTCAGTTGATTGATTCTATAGTCAGACATATCAAGCTCGCAATCTACGTAAGGATTAGGTGTGATACTCTCAACTATTTCTAACAAAGTAGGTTCTCTAAGTAAAGAAACTCGGAGGCGTTGACAGTTAATCTCTGCTGACAGTCCATAATAAGAGTGGAAAATCAGTCGAGGATTTGCATAAATCATAAGTGGAGTCAACTCTGGGACTCTAGCAAGCGGAATTATACGTAATCTATAATATTTCCAACTTTCTTTCTGTTTGAGAATTGTTTGAATTGAAGTTCTGTAAGGATCAGTATTTTCTATACTGTAAATTTGTTGTGCAACCTCCGTGATTGGTTTTTCAATCAATCTCTGAATAATATGAAAATCTGGTTCTCCAGGGTATTCTTGTAAATCTTCTTTAGTTTTCCCTTGAATCTCTTTTTCAACTTCTTCTACTTCATCTGTAAACAAATCATGGGCTAGATCCACAAAAGCCTCTTCAATCTTCATCATAATACGGTAATAAACGTATTCGATTGACCGAATTGTAAAGATATTTTCCGGAAGAAATTTCAAAATACGCAAATTTCTAAGAGCATGAAAAGTCTTTGCCAGGGTTAAAATTGCGTCGAAACTCTTAGTTAAATCTTCAGGGATTTTGCCTAGCTTAGCAACACTATCTTCGAGGTCTCGTAAAAATCTATCAAATCTTTGCATAGTTTCTTCTTCGTTGAAAGAAATCTCAGCAGTTCTTGAGGTTTGTGATGTGCTATCAATCTCAACTGTTCTTGAACTCTGTGATGTTACATCACTGCTTTGACTGTTCGAACGAGTTGCAAACACCATCTTTGAATTTAATTTAAATGTCCTTGGATGAGCCAGGTGGTTCGTTCTTGATTAATATTACTTTACACTTTAATGGTAATAATGTTAAGGGAATAATCACTGAGATACCGTATTTACTCCTCAGGCACTGATATGTAAATGTCGTCTTTTATAAACTTATATTTGATTCGTCTACTATTTGTAATAATATATAGTAGTGAAGGTTTTCGAATGGATTTGTATACTTGAATGTCCTTTTTGATAGTCTCTTTCTTTTTCCATTTATATACTTGGCGAAACTCTTCCCTTAAAAACAAAGAATAAAAAAGACAAAAGATTGTATAACAGTGTCAAGTAACATTATGGTAGAATCTAATAGTGCGACACTCAAACCTAAACCATTCACCCTTATCCAATTATCAGGCATGTATGCTTCTGTGATAAGCTTACAATTACACTACTGTCCCAGTCGATTTTTAAGAATTGTTGTTTCCACTTAAAGGTCCGTGCACCAGAAAAATTCTGACAATTTTGACTCGGTGGTGTACGGACCTCCATCCAAGTCATCGCATCGAAATCAAAAGCTATAATGAAAAAAAAAAGAACAAAAAAATATCTAATACCATTTAGTATTTCATTACCTTTACAACAGCATCATGTCCAGCCCATCCTTAAGTGATGCTTACTCTGTGGCCACCTTGCCCAGGATAACAGATGTACCACTTGAATCCAAGGTAACATTACCCACTATTGCATCGACCAACACATCCATCATTGATGTTGGAGTATCAAAATCGATTATATCAAGTTATTTATTAAAACCAACTCCCAAATTAATATGGTCATATCCACTAAGTCCATCAACCATAGTAGATTGTATGGATGTTTCCAGTCAACTGAAGGGAGATGAAGTTGAAGAAAATGAAGATAAGTTATACGCAATTGGATTAACTGAACGTAAGAATTATAAATTATTAATCATTGATAAAATTGGTAATGGTAATAAGATTGAACAAATTAATTTTAAGATTGAAATTAAGGTTGAAAATAAAATATTCAATTTGAAAATTATAAATGATTATATTTATATAATTTATGAAGAAGGTCAAATTGAATTATATAAAGTTAATCGAGATGAAGTAAAATTAGATAAAATTTTATTTGAAAATGAATTAACAACTTTTGGTAAGATAGTTTTCACTAGATTTAATAATGAAGAATTATTAATTATAACTAAGAAGAGATCTACTTATAATTATAAAATAATAAGTTTTGAAATTAATAAATTTAAAGAAATTATTAATCAAAATATAAAAGAAGAAGATTCAAATTTAATTTTTAGTATTTATGATGATATATTATATAAGTTTAATTCACAAAATGGTAAAATAAGTTCATATCAAACAAATAATTTTGGGAAAAGTTTAAAAACAATTAATATATCATCAATATTGAAAAATGAAAAACAAATATCCATGCATACTCCAAGTTTAGATCGAATTTTAATTTCAAATGATGAAAAGATTTTTTTAATAAATTTCAAATTTGAAAGTTTATTAGCTGAACAGAAAAACCAAGGAGAAACAAGAATTAATCAAGTTATTAATACTAGAGGTGATAGTATTAATACTAAGACTACATTTGCAATTTATTTAGAGAATAATGAACGATTAAATAATACTGATTTAAAAATAGTTCAAGTAAATGTTGGTACTAATAAATTGAATGAATGTTTAGGGAAAAAAATCATTGAAGAAGAAGAAATTAAAATAAATGGTATACCAAATTTACTTGAAGAAGAAAATTTAGAAGAACAAAATAAGAAACAAGTTAAAGAATTAAATAAAGTATATGAAATATTACAAAAAGTATCAAATAAACAAGATGAGAAGAAATTTGATGAAAATTTTTTTAAATTTATTAAAAAGGATGAAACTAAATTTAAATATGATGAAGAGAATGATTTAGTAGTTGATTTTAAATTTATTAAACAAATTGTTGAACTTATATTTAAGATTGATAATGGAAAAGTTAAATTTCAATCTAAATTTAAACCAGAGAAAAGTTTAATATATTTAATAAGTCATCCATGTTATCCAAAAGAATATACCAATGGATTACTTGAATTATTAAGTGAAGAATCAAATTTATTAAAAGAAGTGATTTCAAATTGTTCAAGTATTAAGATTGAAGAATTAATTAAACAATTAATTAATGAATCAATTAAAGAAAATTATAATAATTTACAATTAATATTACAAAGATTAATTAATCAATATTCAATAATTGAAATTACATATAAATTTAAAAATGAAATGATTAATAATAAGATTGAAATTAATTTAATTAATTCATTAATTAAATTAAATACTTTTGAAAGTTTACAATTTTTACAAGTAATTATTGATATTGGAGGATTATTTGGATGGAATTTATCAATTATTGAATCATTAACCAATTATATTAATGATAAAATTGAATCATTAATATTGAATAGTTTTAATCTTACATTAACTAATCAAGCTATATTACAAACTAATAATCAAACTAAAAAGACCAAGAAAAAATCAATTGATAATATTATATCAAATGATATTCATCAACAACAACAATTAGATTCAATCTTAACCATTACAAATAATTCAAGTAAGAAAATTTACTTGGGTGAAGATGGTATTGAAATTTCAAAGAAGATTCCTAAATACTCCATTGATAAATTGGTATTATAGGTGCATGGGTGTTTGTATGCGTATATATAAAATATATATGTATAGTATGGGGAGTGCACTCACCAATCATTTTACTCATCAACCATTTTTTTTGCTCTTTCAATAAAAATACATACTAAATACAATAATACATAGACTAAAAACAAAAACTACTCAATAAATAAGGTATGAATAAATCGATACAAGCGTATAGAACAGCATTAAGGGCCACGAGTCTTGCATTCAAGGGAGACACCGAGGTGCTTTTAGCGGCAAGGACCAAGATTAAACAAGGATATGAAGAAAGTAAACAAAGTTCAAATGAAGAAATTAATGAACGAATTGAAAAATTGAATCAAGTTAGTCAATTTTTAATTAAGAATATTGTTCAAGGTAAATTAGATGAAGATGGTAAATATTTTTTAAATTTTCATGATAAAACAGAATTAGGAGATAATGAAACCATTAAACAAAATAATAAAGCCAATTTAGGTTCATTAGCTGGTTCAAAAGTTAAAAAATGTACTGATAAATAGAATACTTTAAAGGTATTTAAAGAGTATTTAAAGAGTATTTGTAAATAGTGAGTGTAAATAGATTAAATAAAATGAGAATTTTTTTTTTTTTTTTGTAATGAGATGAGTAGAGAGTACTACAAGTAATAGACAAAGCAAATATGGATAAACGAGATATTCAAATATCAAAAGCATTATCATATTTACTTAGACATGGAGCAGAAAAGGAAAAATTAAATATAAGTGAAGAAGGATGGATTAATATAAATGAAATCTTAAATAATCAAAGATTAAAATCATTTAAAACAACAAGACAAGATTTAGATAAAATTGTTAATAATAATGATAAACAAAGATTTAAAATTGAAAATGATTTAATTTGTGCAAATCAAGGACATTCAATTAAAATTAATAATAATAATTTAAATAGATTAAATTTAAATCAATTACCAAATGAAATTTATCATGGTACTTATCAAAATAAATTATCAACAATTTTAAAATCTGGTGGTTTAAATAAAATGAATAGAAATCATATTCATTTTACTTATAATGGTAGTAAAAGTGGTATAAGAAATAATTGTAATTGTTTAATCTATTTAAATATTTCAAAATGTTTACAAAATGGTATCATTTTTTATAAAAGTGATAATGGAGTTATACTAACTGAAGGTATAAATGGTTATATTAGCCCTGATTACTGGTTAAAAATTCTTGATTCAAATGGTGATCAAATCTCCATCACATGAATATTATTATTATTCTAGTTTATCAATATATACTTTATCAAATACCCGGCATGTACGGAGGTGGGTTTCTGGACCAAATCACTCCTGGCAAACCCAAATTTCAATCAAGACAAAAAGACAAAAGACAAAAAAGGGTCTCATAATAAAATTAGTCTAGAATTCTTTCTAGAGGGGCAAATCCGCCTTTAAACAAAATTTCTTTATTGTTTGCTAATCCGCCTTTTCATTTGATATTTAATAGTTTATTTAATAGTTTATATATTATACTATATTGTATTTTGTATTTTGTATTTTGTATATTGTATATTGTATATTGTATATTGTATATTGTATATAGATATACTATTAGTATATAGATATATGTAACATATATACGTACACGTACCCATACCTAAACTTATTGTATCATGTTTCTTTTTATAAATTTGTTATTTGTATTGCTGTAGCCGTATTTTTCAGCAAAAATATAAATTTAAATTATTTGTTCTGTGTTTTGTTTTTCTTTCTTTTTTTTTTTTTTTTGTTTGTTTGATTTGGCTTTTTATTTTAATTTGGCTCTTCTAAATTAGATCAAGTATTGATAATTTCCATATATTGCACTTAATTTCCTTTCTATTCAATTATTTACATTCATTAGTGTACTACTTTACTACTTTACTACTAGACCATTTCAATTCTTTAAATATAGTATATATAGAATATATATAATATATTATATATATATATATGTATATATATTAGTACAGGTACGGGAGGCCCACATGATAATAAATAAACTTGATAATCGATTACTGCTAGAAGGAGAAGATTGCAGTTCAACAATTGAAGAATCAAATGGGATTACAACTATAATACATAAAAATGAATCAACCACCACTACAATCTCATCTAATCATAATGGAGCCAGTTATACTACGATTATAAATAATGATACTACCAAAATTATTAAATCAATACCAATACAACATGAAGGTAAAAAACGAGAAGAGGAGGAAAAATTAAGTGAAAATGAGCAAGTGGAGGAAGAAGAGGAGTGGAAAGAACAAAAATTATGTTCTGGAATTGATGATAATAAAATATTACAATGGGTTTGTTGTGAATGTGGTAAGGCTCATGGTTCAATTATATATAATTCTCAAAATCAAAATCAATCTTTACCTCCAATACCAACTCCTCCAAGTTTACCAAAAATTGATCAAAATTTAAATGAAGATGAAAGTGGTGATTTAATTTCAAAAGTTAAATTTTATTCTCAATTAATTTATAATCGTGGGGATTATACTAGATCAAATGATTCAATTATTCAAAAATCTCCAATTATTCAATCTCCAATTAATTCAGATTCAATTTCTGATCATAATTTGGATATTCATTCTTGTAATTCAATTGATGATGATATTAAAATTGAAGAAATCTTATTAAAACCTCCAATGAGATTTACTTGTCATCGTTGTTATCATATGATGTGTCCTTATTGTTTGAAAATTAGAGCTAAAGATTTAAATTAGCCTTGTACTATTGCTTGTCTACTTATCTGCTAGAATTTCTACTACTAATTATTGTATATATATTTAATGCCCCCCCTCTTAATGTTCTTCTCTTTTGGTAATGCTTACGATTTATAAAAATTTCTACATCTTTTTAATACATCAAATAATAAGACGTTTAAATAAGCCATTTTTAAAAATAGTCCTAAGCCAAGAGAACAATTGATGTAAAGTAAAGTTAAAACAAAAAAAAAAAATAACATTATACGAATTACGAAATATAATACAAAATTATTTGTAGCAAAGAAACGAAAAGCAAAAGCAAAAGCAAAATGACAAACTAATTTTGATAAAAAATAGATTCTTAAACAAAAATAAATAAATCAAATCTTAACAAAGAAATTTTTTAGCGAGAAAAGCTTAAAATAGATGAAAGAATGAAAAAGAAATAAAAAGATATGTAAAGAGAATAATGAAAAAAGAAAGAAAAGAAAAAAAAAAAAACGGTTAAACGGGTACAGAAATAGAAAGCATCCCACAGAGTTAAAAATAAAAACGAGTAATCAAAGTTGAACAAAATCAATTGACAGGTAGACTGGTTGCATTTAAGATTGTGAGAATACAAAAAGAGGCAAAAAAAATAATGTGAGATGTGAGGCGAGTAAGGGAGGGAGGAAAAAAAAAAAGAAAACGACCTCGGAGAGGCTCGAACTCTCGATCTTGAGATTAACAGTCTCACGCCTTAGCCAACTTGGCCACGAAGTCGTATTTCGTTGGCGAAGAAATTCTCCACATTGCCGACCGTGGTGTGGTATCGTGGATAAAGTGGAGAAGAAGCGGTTTTGAAAAGTCTGTAATTACCCTTGGAAGGTGGTTGGGTGCTTTTAGTTACTAATTTCGTGTGTATTCTTTTACTCGGTGGCCCTTTCTGGAGGGGCATATAAAAATATGTGTGAGAAAACGTCCGGATACTCTTGATATTATAATTTAAACACAACAACTCCCTAATTCCTTAGGAATTATCCTATTATCCACTTTCTTCAACCTTGAGGTTTTTTCAGTCTTCTTAGTCTGTTTCCTCATTCTCTTAGGTATATATTAATCTATAGATATTAAATATATATTCTTGTTAGTAAAAAAAAAATTGTTAGTCAAAAAAAAAAAAAAATTGCAAATCAGGTACCTTACGCTATTAATGCCAAACGACTTTCTAGAACCATCCCTTCTTAAATCTATATTCAGGACTTTAGATGAGCACAGGGAACGGAAGGGCTGCAATTGAATCTTATTACATTCCCTCTCAATCTATAATAAAACACAATAGCTCACTAATTCCTAAGAAATTATCCTTTCAACTACCTTCTTTAACATCGAGGTTTTTCAGACTTCATACACTTAGGTATATAAATTTATAGGTATTTAATATATGTTCTTGCTTATACGTAAACAGATACAACCTGCTTTTTAGAAATGTATAGAATCCAGACAACTAAGGGAGCGGTCTTTGTTTAAATGAAAAGAATTTACTATAAATGAAAAATACGCTTTGCGCAAGTCGGCTGCAAAAAATTCGTCCCTTGTCAGATCCATAAATAAGCTTGTTAGAAAAAGGAAGAAGAAAAGAAAGAATACATTAGAACTTTACCATACTTACTAAGAAATCTTTCTGAAAATATATTCCAAGAAGCATCATGAGCTACGACTTAAATACATTTCTTAAGACTTTGTCAAGAGACGAATGGAAAAATCCTATACCTTGGCCCAAATTCATTTTTGGATATCAATATGTGTATACCTTTTAACGTTTGTATTTTATACTCAAATCAACTAGGATTTCCTGCATCTTTTGCAACTCCATTCCATCTTTTAATAAACAGAATTGCATCATTTTATTGTTACAGTGCATTCAAAAGATGCAGAGTATATAATATTCGTCCAAGCTCTTGAATTCAGAAAACAAATTACCAAGCAATTGAAGGCCGCGAATATCTTAAAATCAGTTCATTTGGGAATTATCCTTCGTAATGTTTGTTCATTAACATGAGAAATTAACATTATTCAATTTATTCTTTTTTGGGTGAATAATTCCACAAAATTGTGTGATCTTCTTCAAAAAGCTGCAAAATTATTATTGAGCAATACCTCAACCAACAATTAATCACAAATGAATTTACGAAAGATCTAATGGTGGTCATTCATTACATGGCATCTATTTTCATACTACATGCAAAGCTTAAGGATGTAGATCTTCGCTAATTTATCGGGTACCCAAATCATTCATTTTGTTCCCCACTTTCTCCCCTTATTTGCGCTACAGCTTATCGATTTACGAAACCAAAATTCGGAAAAAGGATACTTTCACTAAAATGCAACTATGTTCTATAAATTTGTGTTAAGCCCTTGTCACCATTGAATAGGAGTGCATGTATAGTAGTATACGGTAATAAAGATGCTGCCGTGCATTACGAATGAATATTTATTACTCCAAAAACAATGTTTCTAATAAAGACTTATTGAAGAACAACAAATTGAGGGATATATTTACACGGAATATTATCGGCCCGTTTTTTACTTCTAAACAGTTATTATGTTCAACTCTTGCTCCTTTGGCACCGGCTCTATAACTCCGTAAAACAGGCCCAGCACTTTTGAAAAGATGTTTTAATAGTGTTCTTTCCATTAGAAAGGTAAATGGTTCATTATCTTTAAGATCCAACATCCCACTCCTCTAGATTGCAGAGTTGCCTACGCTTATGTTGCAGAGTTGATGGACGCAAAAATTTGGCTGATAATCGTGTACGGTTTTATTTTTTTTTTCTCGTGGGGGCTTCCAGTTTTCCCAATACAAAATCACAAAACAAACATCACAGTATCATACACTTTACTTCATTTGCAAAGATATCCAATATGTTAAGAAGGCCAGCAACTACTATAAAGTTAACCCCCGAGGATATTCTAGAGTATGATGAGTCATCTGCTCAACAACAGCAGCTTCAGCAACGGGAACAAGAAAGACAGCAGTTTGATCAATTCCAGGAACACCAGAGTGATCCAGACTCAAGTAATTTGAGTTTTAAAGATTCCTCTAATTTGAATAATAATACACAAGTACCTCTAACTAGGGATGAAAGAATACGTGCACTTAGAAATTTGCAATAAATTGTGCTATAAAGATGATCTACAACTTTTCAAAATTAAGATACTAATATAATTTATAATGCATTAATGAATGATTTAGTTTACATAATACGTTTCTTGTATTGAATAAAATCTATTTTTTACCCAAAGACTTTCTCTTTAACCATTGCTCTCTTGAATTTATGATTTTATTTTCAGCAATGGGCACCACTTTTTTCTTTACATTAAATGACTGAACTTGAACATTGACCGGACCCTTCTTAACTGCTGATGATTTTTCTTTCTTCTTGTCACTCAATTTTTTGATGAGTAATTGTCTTCTAATCTCTGCTTCATCTTCTTTATCAAGTTTAGTATGCTTTGGTTGAATCTTTGTGGAATCTTGTATTGTTTCTTCTTCATCTGAATCAAGTAAATCGGTTGGTAAGTACTCGGGTAACTCTTCCTGTAGTTTACTCTTTCTTGTATTCTTAGCTTCTTCTTGTTGCTGTTTGTTCTGTAAATCTAACTGTCTTCTTTTTTCTCTTTCTTGTCTATTCTTCTCTTGTCTTATTCTAAATGCTTCCTTTTGTTTCTCTATTATGGCTTGTCTAGACTTCGATGTACTTTCTTCTTCAGGAGCATCATCAGAATCAGAATCAGAATCAGACTCTGATTCTGAACCAATCCCAGCTTCAGAGTTAGAATCGTGTATTATTTCTTCAGATGATTCTTCAGATCCTTCTTCAGCTGTGACAAACCCTTCATCTTCCAGCTCCAGGAACTTTATCTTTTTGCCTTTAGTTGGCACGCTTTTGGCTTTTGTTTGCTGCCTCTTTTGAACCTTTCTTGCCATGGTATTACTTAATATCAAGTACTTTTGATAGAGCCGAGATAGTTAGTTCTATGTCTATTATTCTCTTCTCATCTCTCTTTTTTTTTTTTTTTTTACTATATTTTTTTTATTTTTTATTTTTCAATTAATGTATATACAGGACAATAAACCCATACACCACATTCAACTCAATTTTGCAGCAAATTCTTCAAATATTTTACAACTTATTATACAATCATGACGGGCGTTAAATAAAGAGTATACACGTATAGCTAAATCATCGTTGAAGTTCAGGTACCAAACTGTTAAGCCCATACTGCCTCCATTTTTGTCTAAAATGATCATTTCTGATACTATTGATGCAACCAGATTTCTTTAGACTTTTCAAAGTCTCTTCGCTAATTTCTACTCCATCTACAATCAATTCATCCAAAATCAAAGCGCTTGAAAATTTGGCAAAAGAGCTTGAGACGGATCGGAAGAGATTCATCAAGCCTGCTCCAGTTAACGAAACGCAAAAGCTCAAATCGAGCATTTTCAAATTGCAATTTTCCAATCCGATAACTTCGTGAATACTTTTATGAAAGAATCTCATGGATGAATCATCCAAGTCAAGCTCATTCAATGAAAGTCTAGTGAGGTTTGGGGCCATTGAGAGTATTGCGTCCAAATCAATCTTCGGCCTCGTAGATATTCTATCATTTTTAAAGCATATATAGTTCGAGTTACCAATATGAAGTTCTTGTAAACCACCCTCGGTGTTGGAAATTTTCAATAATTTGATCAATCCATCAATTGAAAGCGAAGACAGGTAGACGTCTAAATATTCCAAACAGTGTAATGCACGACAATACTCCGAATCAAATTCTCTTAGACTGATTGCTTTGCCAACTGATTTCTCGCGAACTGTCAACTTATTTAATTGAAATTCCGGCTGATAGGCAGAAATTAGCATCATGAACTGTTTTAAGGTGAGCCCTTCATTGTTTTCCAAATACAAGGTTTTCAAATGTGGACTCTTAGATAGAAAGTTTCCAAAATTACTCTCATGTTCGGTGAAATCAAAAGAAGCTATTTGAAGACAGGTTAAATTGGGAAATTCCTTAGAAAGATAGGGAGGATCCGGGTTATAGGTGCTAGCATGTGGACGGGCTCCTGAAATAGATTTGTTTAAATGTGGATGATTTATTAATGTGAGTTTCTCAAGACTAGAGTAAATTCTTGAATGGGGCAGGTTATGTTCCTGTATCACTTCCTCTGGAGGAAGAATGAATCGATTAGAATTATTAAATTTTTTGTCAATAATAACTATTTCCAAAGTACGCAAGTGCCTCATAATGTTTAAAATCAAGTCCTCATATTTCAAGCTTGCGTTAATACCGACCCTAAACACATTCAAAGTAGATAGACAGTCAGTGTTCCACCTAAACTTGTTTAATTTGTTTATCAAAAGTTCCATGCTAAAGTCTTGATTAATAATATCTAATGATCTGTATTTCGTACTTTTTTCTCCCAATAAGTAATCAAGAATTCTCTGAGTATGTGTGGTATCGAAAGCAGATCTTAATTTGAGCTGTTTTATTTCTTTGGAATAGGTCTTTGAAACCACTTGTCTAATTGTCTTGAAGCCACTCAAAAATTCATTAATTGTAATTTTATTCTTGAATATAATTCTGTCACGGTATAAAGAAGGTATACTCATTAAGCAATTTCTCCATGAACGTGACACAATATGAAATGACAATATTTTCTTCAAATTAATATGAGCAAATATCATTTCAATAACTTCTAAAGGCAAACACTCAATCGGATCAATGCTCTTCTTGACCCTTTTTGGATTTGGAACAGATCCCTGCGAAGTTTGGCTCAAAGGGGAAGTCAGAGACAGGGCCATGGATGAAGTCCTTTTTGATGAAAAAAGGTCATCGAGCTTCTTTTGCAGTCCCGAATTCATTCTGAGAAGGCTGCCAACCGGCTTGACTCCTATCCCCTGTTGCAGAATGTTAGTGGACTGACTCGATCTTCTTGAAGTAGAAACGGAAGAAGAGCTCAGGGAAGATTCTGCAGAGCATGCTTCCGGTGATTGTGATTTTCGAGTAGCTGTAACTGATCCTTTTCTTTTGTCCTTGAGTTGCTTGTTTAGAATAGAATACTGGGTCTTTAAATTTCTCCATAATTTCTCAGGAACTTGAATATTATACTTCTCCCTCGCCTTATTAATGGTATATAGACCCTTCTGATATACCTTGTATGCTTCGACTTGTTTACCTCTTGATATATATAGCTTACCGGTTCTCAAATAACCCTTGCAACCTAAAGGATCATACTTGATTAAGCATTCAGCATCTTTTAAAGCAGCTTCACTTTGAGCTAGTTTCTCATATGTTGCTGCCCGCTGGTCCAAAACCGAGGGAAGCTTGGGATGTACTAAGGGTCCTAATACTGACTCGGGATCTAAATTGTATATCTTTTGTCTAATTTCTTTCAACTGGTCAGCATTATATTTCAATAGTTCCCTGGTAATTTCGCTATATATTTTAAGAGCCTTGACATAGTCCGATGACTTGAAGTATAAAACTGCTAGAGCAATCTTGTCATCGAGAATACCTGAATCTCCCAACATTAGTCACAATGACTTCGTAGGATACTTTTCTGAAGGATTATATAGATGTTTTCTTCAAATTAACTTTCATATACGCGTTATTTTTATATTTTTTTTTTAGCACGCAAAATAAAAATAAAAATGAAAAATAAATCTATACTCGTGGAAGGTTTTTAAACATTTTTAAATTTAAACGAAAGTTCACTATTACTTGTCAAACATATACTTCTTAGTAATCAAGTGATCATATAACTCTTTTCAACAATTAGCCATATAGTCAAAACTGGGTGCCTGGATGTCTTTGTTGGTCAGATCATTGGGGCTCTGTCTCCTAAGCGTGCTAATGGGTGTAACATCTTTCATAGCTGGTATAGCACCCTTAAAATTACCTTTATCCAATAAGCACTTGAACTACGTTTCCATGTTTAGTATGGGTATGTTGATTGGTACATCTCTCGTGATAGTGATTCCAGAAGGTATAGAAACTTTATACGATTCAGTCAAAGATCACGAATCAGCTCCAATCCCACGCTACATAGGTATATCTTTGATTTTGGGCTTCGCAACAATGTTTATAATCGATAATTCCTCTTCACTTCTTGAAAACTTGAATATCAATTACAATTTGCCCTCCAATAAGGTTGACTTTGAATCAATCCTCGAAAAAGTGAAGTCAATATTCCAATCTCCCTTAACTTTGGGGTTAATCCTACATTCCGCTGTTGATGGGATTTCTTTGGGTTCCTCCTTCAGTAAGGAAGACACTTCTCTTGGTGTTATCTTTTTCGTGATGATCATTATTCACAAGTTGCCCACTGCATTTAGTTTGGCGACTTTATTATTTAAGGAAGGATTACCATCAGCTTTAATTCAACTTCACCTAGCTGTTTTCTCACTAATTACTCCGCTCACATCCATTGCTACTTATTTTATCATACTAGCATTGGATATGGATAATGAGTTCACCATAAGCATTTTACTATTATATAGTGGTGGTACTTTTATATATATTGTCACTCACGTAATGTTAGAAATTCTTACGGGGGACAGAGAAAATGAGTATAGACCACCACAATCAAGTGATAGTGAATCTACTGTTCATTATCATGCTAGAATCACTGGCTCCGAACTAGGTCTCTCACTTCTAGGCATTGTCGTTCCCATTCTCATGAGCTTTTTGGGGGGCCACTAACAAATCTATGATGTATATATGAAACCAATAATAGAACAACAAAATATTCATTGAATTAAGCTGTAGCCTTGAGAACTGAATGTGAAAATGAGTGTCAGAGACATAAATATATGTAAAAACAAAAAAATAAAGAGAACTAAAATATATAAATAAATAAGATTGATTAATTACATTCGTAGAAATTGTCATGATCAGGAGAATTTTCCAAACGATTTAGGTTAGGCGATTCTGTCTTCTCCTTGTTTTGGTTATCTTCATCTACACTCATATCGTTCATACCCGATACGCCATCATTGAAGAAACGAGTGCGTCGACGCCCTTGTTTGTCCGGAACAACAGTTAAATTATCCTCATCACCTTCTTCATAACTTCTAGAATCGACATGACTTTCGCCTTCTTCACTTGTATTCTTATCGGTCCAGCTATATTCAGTACTGCTCGCGTTATCCACGTTCACAGACTCGAGAGTATTGGCATCACCGAAGTCTTCGTCACTCGAGGTCCTAGCCTTAAGACCAGATTTGAGTCCCCTTAACAGTCGAGTTAATTTGCGTCTTATATCAGGAGAGTTCAAACTTTTGAGGAGATCAGGATGGTCCTTCAAATTGTAATGCGAGTTACTGTTTGAACTCGTCCTGGAATTGCTAATTGAACTAGATGTGGAGGATCGATTCACATGATCCTTTAATCGGTTGAGACCAATAAATGAATTGCGTAAAGAGTTGTTGTTTGAGCGTTTTGGTAAATTTGCTTTTTCCGTTTCGTCCGGGGTTGAAGCGCTAGAGAAAGATTTGTCGGATACCTGTTGTTCTCCGTCAAAGCTTGATCTCTTCAGTCTGCCCGCGCTATCGGAATAAGGATTACCTTTGTAATAGGGAATTCTGTCAGATTGGTATTTGAGCTTTCCCTTGCTCTTGGTAATACCTGCATCTTCTATCTTAGGCTCTTTATAAAAATTTGAGGAGCTCTTTGCTTTCCGGATATTCTTTTGGTCTTCGAAATGAATCCGTTGCTTTTGCGCAGAGTTAGTACGTTGAAGGTCAGACTGGTGAACCTGCGATCCGCTGAACTGTTCCGAAAATCTTGCAAAAAGATCCGGCCGATCGTTTTCAAATCCTTCCCGAGAGCCATTTGAAGTATCGGCACCGGTCAAAGATACTAACGATGTAAGAGATTTACCCTTATTTCTCTTACTTTCAGCTCCAGAAATTTGAGTACCGATCGAGTTTCTCTTATTTTTAACGTGAAGTTTCATTGGATCAGAGGATGTTGTATTCGACACTGAATTATGTCTTTTGATTCCTGGAGATTGGTTAGTTCCCGTTTCAGTATCGATCGAATCAATAGATTTAGAAGATTCACGATCATTTAGGATTGGTGAATTGACCAAAGTATAATAAGTATTATTCGAGTTACTGTTTTTCATTGAAATAGACTTATTTGGTGCTTGAGAATGATAGCCAATCACATTATTTGCCGAAGAGATCAAGCGACCACGAAGTAGACTGATAGCCTTATCCAAGGCAAACTCAACACCACAATGATTGCGGATAACGGTAACTTTTGGCCAAGATGCTCTTGCTCCTCTGATAATAAAATCAAGAATAAATTCGGGGGAAGGATTTTCAAAAATCTTTGTAAAGTCGATTGGCGTTAAGTCTGGGAGGATAGTTACATCACCAGAATAGTCTTGGGAAAGTAGAGTAATGAGCTTCCCACAAAAATTTCTATAGATATTCATCTCGCTTAGTATTTGGAGATAATGGACGATTTCAGAAGTAATAAAATCATAACAATTGTTCATCAAGTCTCTTATTCTCGCATTGAGTTCATTCTCGATTTCACCGCCCATACTACTAATTGAAACCTTCAACATAGGAATGACATGAGGATTAACCTGCACCGCAATAATGTGATCAACATTAAACATCTCCAGCAATCTTGTGATAGGTAAATCGTTATCAACAGACCCATCAACGTATTTCATAGTGACATCGTTATTCCATTCGTGAATTTCATTTGTTCTTGGATTTTTCTCATAAATAGAGGTAGATGGAAAGATCCCTGGCAAGGAGCATGAAGCACATACAGCAGACCAAATTAAACAATTAGGAGCTGTAAGATAATTCAACAATCTTGTTTGTTCATGAGCAGAAGCAGGTGAGACAGTTATATTAAGAATTTTTCCGGTTCTATTATAAGCTTCTCTAAAAGTCAAATCTCCAACAAAGTCAACCATGGTTTCCTGCAAGCCATCAATATTGAATAGTGTACCATACTTAAGTAAGTGTCCAAAACTGTTCAATAAATTCTTAAATTTGCTTTTCTTCATGGTTTCCTCCATATTAGCACCAAAAATGTTGAATTTACGCTCAGTTATAGTATTAAGAAGTAAAACAGTCTCTTCGTTTGTATGACAACACAAAATACTTGCGATTATAGATCCAGCAGAGGAACCACTCACAATTCTGGGTAATAAGTTTGCTTCCAACAATGTGATTAGAACACCGATATGAAATACCCCGAAGGTACTTCCCCCTGACAAAACTAAAGCAGTTCTACCAACATTTTTTCTAGTTTGTATAAGCATCCCCAATAAGTAGCGATCATCCAAACTAACGTCATGATCGTAGATAAGATAGTCCAATGAAAGTTGACACTCATTAACGTATTCCTCTATTAGTTTCTTAGTGCCAACATGTGAGTGTCTATACAAATCGATATTTCCCATATTACCTATGTTTCGAATCCATTTGGTTCTTATTAGATAAAGAAGCAATTTGTAGTCCTTCGATAGCCTTGCGTTTTGCATTTCTTTTAGATTCTTGAAAATTAGATCGTAATCATACATTGTTGATTCAGGCTTGAGCTTCCAAGAGTTATTTCCCAAAACCTCATCAAGTTTTAAGGAAGCATCGTGCCATTTTCTGTATGTTGTAGCTGATGATTGTTCTGATATCAATGAATCTATCAATATTCTCCTGTCATCAATGGTGGGTAAAAGTCGGTTGAGGATTGGAATCATCTTAACCCCATTGGATATTAAATATCTAAGTTTGTTCTCCTCAAGCTTTGAGTCATCATTGGTTTGATCTTGAGCTTGTGTTAAGTGCAGATTATTCTTGAAGAGAGCTTCAATCATATCAGAGTGACTGATATTTACCGAGGGCCGACCCATAGCCGGTAACACTTCAGTCATTGCTAAATTGTACTGAATCTTCAAAAAGACCCTGCTATTGAGTGATGACTACTTATGTGTTTTCGAATAAGAACAAGGGAGTAATTTTTTGAAAAAAGTGACGATTTAAATATAAATTTAAAAAAGAACAAGAGAGCTTTATCTTTAAACTTTTCAAGTGACAATTTACGATAAACAAACCCTGGGGTAATTTGGTCAGACTTTCTTTTGCTTGATGTGCGACATCATACTCAATGTCGCGGAACACAATACGACATCCTTTGATCTACTATAAAAAACATCCTTACACCTCCATCTCATCAAAACTAGAAGAACATACCTGCGATAGAAAAATAATCGAATTATCAATTAAACTAGTTGGGCCATGAATAATTAAACAAATTCTCAACTTGTTAGGGCGATAATTATTAAATCCAGTATACTTAATTCTGTTTCCAAGGTGTTAGCTCTACAAGGTTTCAACAAGAGTTTGGTCTCTGTTGCATCAAAATCAATCAAAAGCACCTCTGCTGTTTCACCAAGATTAGCTTACAGTACCAAATCCAGTTTGAAAAATCAGGTTCTACCGAGGAAACTTAGGTCAGAGGCTCGAAAAAATCAGAATCAAAAGAAATCTGTCGAGGGTAGCTCAATAAGAGATTATATAAAAAGAGAAATTGAAGGAAAAAGTGAACAACTTAATCATTCCAGTATGTTCAGTGTAGTTACTGTCTGTCACAAGAATAGTGATACCGCTCACCCGTTGGTTATGCTACAGAATCGAGATGGTTATCGGTATTTTTTCGGGAAAGTTCCAGAAGGAACGCAAAGAATCATTAATCAAAATAAATTAAGACTTCTGAAAATGGAGGGTTTATTTTTAACGGGTGTTATAAAGTCATGGTCAGAGATTGGGGGATTGCCGGGACTATTCCTCACCATTACAGATGCCACTAAAAAGGGTATTGATTTATTTACTTCTTCAGCAAAGATAATGTCATTTGTGGTTGCAACTTGGAGGTATTTTGTCTTCAGAAAAGGGGCAGAAATCAGCATTTCTAATACCGATGATGAAAAGCTTATTGATTGTAAGTCTTTTACTGTGAAACCCATCAGGGTCCAAGCATCAACACAAGGTGAGAAGCTTGATGAAAATAAAGTGGCTTCTCTATTACGTCCATTGAAAAAAATTACATCTTCAATGTTCCCTCTTGATACAAGTAAAGTGAATAATATGGATCCAGAATCTTATAAATCTGATCCCTCTGAAGCTGACATACACACTCATGTTAAATTACCGAAGCTTTCAGATTTAGATGATGTTCAGCGCCAGGCTTCGGTTAGTTATTTGATAAGACCGCTTCCAATTAGGGGCCGTTTCGATGCATTGGCCGCTCAAAATTTGAAGGTTGAACGTGGTGCCAAATATAGAGAGTTATCAATGGGAAACCCGGTGTATAATAAGGAGGGTGACCTCATATATCCTGATCAAGTAGTTGGGCCCTCAAAGTTCTTCAAGAAGATCTTGATAATAGACATACCCGACAATTCATATTATGAAAATACTATCAATAGCAATCAGTTCTTTCTCAAAACCGAAGAGACAGGGGATGAAGATATTGGACTCGTATACCATTTCATTGGCGATGAAATTGATTTGAATATTGACGAGTATTCTCAATTTATTAAAAGATTTCCCCCAGATTGTTTTCATGTTCTTAGTCATAGAAAAATATCGGATAATACATTGTCTTTCCAAACATTCGCTTTGAATACGCTAATGCTCAAAAGTATTCAAAATAATCAATTCAACCTTCCTTACACCGAAGAATATAAACCTTTAGAGGTAACAAACAAATCAATATTTAAATTACATTCAACTCAGAAGTTTGATATCGAGACAACTGGAATTTCTCACGAAGACAGTTTCGTCAACCGAAATAACTGGTCATCATATTTTGATTCAGTAGTGATACCCGCTGGGTTGGGTGATTCCAACTCAAAAGGAGACATTATTTATTCTCCTCCTCTTTCATTGGCTCCGAGCCCAAGTGCAAAAACTATGAAGGATCATGTTCAGATAGTCACTTTAGGTACCGGATCAGCCATACCTTCACTTCAACGTAATGTGGTTTCCTCATTATTAAGAATTCCGTATCTTGACAATGGTATTATAAAGTTTAGATCAATTCTTTTGGATGGAGGTGAAAATACTTTGGCGTCCATTTTAAGAAATTATGGTCATAATAATCGTGAACAATTAACTCAAATATTTGAAGAATTATGCTTCATTCATTTAAGCCACTTACATGCGGACCATCATTTAGGTCTTATTTCAGTTATAAACCAATGGTTCAAGTTTCACAAGAATGATGGTAAGAAGCTTTACTTGGTTACCCCCTGGCAATACAATAACTTTGTTAGTGAATGGTATGAAGTTGAAGCAGCCGGAGACAGTGATATTGATATAAATCGAATTGTATACATAAGTTGTCAAGACTTTTTGAAGGAACAGGACAGACTCGGTCAGTTGAGCCAAATGAGCCTCGAAGAGTTTGAACATAAATATGACTGCAACGACGGCTCATGTGTTAAACGAGACCCTTTACTTCCTCGAGACTACAAGTACATTGAAAATCTCTATCTGGAGTTAGGCATTAAATCAATCAATACCTGCAAGGCTATTCATTGCTTTTGGGCATATTCCATTAGTATAACCTTTGATCTTAATGGCTTCGAAACTTTCAAAGTATCGTACTCAGGAGATACAAGACCAAATGTTAGATTTGTTGATATCGGATATAACAGTGACTTATTAATTCACGAATGTTCACTTGGTGACGATTTGATAGAGGAGGCCATTTCTAGAAAACATTCTTCCATGATCGAAGCAGTTAGAATGGCTCAGTTAATGAACTGTCCCAAGATAATTCTCACTCATTTCAGCTCAAGATATTCCAAGAGTCCAAACTTATTTTATGATTTGGATAAGTTAGATCAACGAGCGGAAGAAATGGGAAATTACTTTAGAAGTTCCGGTTTAACTTATAACATCTTTGGCTATAAGAGCTATGTTCCTATCATTGAATCTTTACAGGACATAGAAATATGCTTTGGCTTTGATATGATGACAATAAGATATAATGAATTGAATGAACAACTGTCGAAACATGACTCAATTGCCAAAATCTTTGATCAATCAGAACAATCACTTGTTAAAGCTGAAAAATCAATGAAAAGAATGGTAGAAGTTTCGGAGAAGAAAAAGATCGAAAGACTCTTGAAAAATAAAAAAAGGAGGGTAAGTAGTGATGAGGATGAATAATTCAAAAACTAACATCATGAAGTAAGCTATATTCTTGTACATATATATATATATATATCTTACGTAAAACTAAATAACTATTCATTCGAATTTACGATATTTTGCATCTGCGCGAGAAGGCGAGCGAATTTTTCAATTGAGTATTTTTCAGCCCATGAAGTAAAAACTTAAACCATTCCTTTTTAAATATAAGGTAACCAAGCAGATGCTCACTGATGGATTCATTGGTGAGACCTCCGTTAGTACTACAAGAAGAATGGATCCTCAATCTCATTCTTGAGAATGTCAAGGCTGAAAGAGTTTATTCCAGTAGTCTAGTAAAGAAAGACTTTATTCACTACGACCCACCCCAATATCGAAATGTTAGTAGAACTCCAATAGCTCGAATTACCGGTCTCATGCACAGCACACCTCAAGGTGATTTGATATCGGTCATAAGTGATTCCAAACATGAGATTCTTGCAATATTTCCATTTAACCCAACAGTGGACGAATTTGAACGCAAATATAATCAAAGGATTACATCAAAGACTTTACTGTCAGTAATCCTAATTAAAAAAGCCAATTTAAAATTCATCAAAGCTCACGAGTTTCATAAAATTTCAGGTATTCAAGGCAAGGATTCATTTATAAAAAAATTCCCAGTCTTTCGTGAACCAAATCTCGATATCCTAGTACTTGAAGTAATTGACTTTCAATTGTTTCAACGGGATCAAGCAAACTTAAGGGATAACTGGTTCAAGTCCCTCCGCTACATATACACAGATGAAAAATACAAAAAATTATGCTCTAGGTATTGCACATTTAGTGATCCTGTTAAAGATATTCTGTCGAATTTGGATGACTATGACGATGTCCGTTCAGTTTAACTTGTGAGTCTCGCATAACTGCCGCTATATAATAACTCTTCAAACCAACGATTTTTAGGTGTTTTTGTGGATATATTTTACTTATACTTTATTGCAATTGTGATTTTGATAATTGTTTTTTTTTTTTTTTTTTTTTTTTTATCGTTTGGCTGCAATAAAGTCTTTGAGCGCTTAGGCTAAATCCAATCATTGGTATAAATTGTCCAAAAACAATCATATAAGTACAAGATGTCATCACGGTTTTCACCAAGGTATCGCAGAAGGCAGAGGGCGCAGACTGCTTCTCGTGAAGACCCACTATCTAACCAACTTGATGAGATCGCAGAACTAGCCTCTAGTTTACATACGCCGACGCCCGAGAACTCACCAGGACTAGACAAAGCTCCTAAAGAGAGCGAAGTGAATGGAAGCAACGACAGTATTGATAATGATGATATTCACAACACCAGGTTAATTGAAGTGGAAGAGCCAAGAGACATGAATAAACAATCGAGGTCTGAGTACTTGAGAGAGGAAGAAAGTGAAGCGATTGTGGGTATACCTTACTCCGACGAGTTTCCTAATGTCGAAGTACCACATGATGATACAATTGTGTCTCCAGGGCGGGAAGCGCACATTAGAGCAAATACCAGTTGGGTCCACCGTGTATGGAAAGCTATTATTTGCTTCTTTCATGATGAAGATACTTCTGAGAGAGAACCATTATTGCCAATACATAATGGTGAAACTGGGAGTTCCAGTGACCCAATTTGTGAAGATGCACCACCGAATATTGGTAATGCAATGATTGAATTTATTTGGAATTATATTTTAACTGAAGCGATGAGAGAATATTTAAGAGATCATCGAAATTTGATTTCGATAATTATAATATTGATTATAATTACTGTTATTGTAATATCTTATTTTACTGGTACATTGAAATACTTGATATTGTATTTACGAGTGGTTTTATGTTGGGCGATTGATATTTTCTACGTTGATGACCCACCATTTAATTCAGTATGTAGAATATAAGCTGGTTATTATAAGTGTATAATTTTTTTTAATTAAATAAATGTTATATTGTAAAATATGTACAAGAAAGAAGAATTCTACCAGAAAAAGAACGAATGATGTATTTATAAAAAGATGAATATGAATTATTCGTCTTAAGTGTCTGTTCTTCTTGGTTTACCTTTAACCAACATTTTATTTGGATTAGCACGAGTTCTAGTTTTAGCGAATTTCTTAAGACCCCACATAGATTGAGTGAATTTATTAGACTTAGATTTACCTCTACCACCACCATGAGGATGATCATGAGCATTCATTGCAACCCCTCTTACTTGAGGTCTAAAACCTCTATGACGACTTCTACCAGCTTTACCCCAAGAAGTAGCTGAATGTTCTCTATTAG
Organism: Hyphopichia khmerensis; assembly: GCA_030569195.1. Lineage (NCBI taxonomy): Eukaryota > Fungi > Ascomycota > Pichiomycetes > Serinales > Debaryomycetaceae > Hyphopichia > Hyphopichia khmerensis. The sequence goes on along the minus strand of JAJMKE010000010.1, from coordinate 15,628 downwards.
ATACAGTACCCAAAGTAGCATGACTTTCAAGATGAACATAACGTTGTTCACCAGAAGATAATTTAATGAGAGCTTTTCTTTGATCTGGTAATTTAGCTAATAATCTACCAAAAGCACCAGCAGATCTAACAAATTGACCTTTACCACCAGGACGTAAACCAATATTATGTATGATAGAACCAGTTGGTAACATTTTCAAAGGTAAACAATTACCTCTTTTCATAATACGAGAATTTAATAAAGCTTCATCAATTTCACCATTATTCAGTCTTTGCATTTCTTGAAGAAAATCATCTGGTAACCCACTTCTAAAAGATTCAACTTGATCACCAGCTCTTAAACCATTTGCTGCCAAGATATAAGATAAATCACCCGATTCTTGATGTTTTAATAAAGCAATATGACCAGATCTATTTGGATCATATTCAATTCTAACAACTGTTTGAACACCAGCTCTTAAACGATAAGTATCAACAAATCTGGCACGTTGTTTATGACCACCACCTCTACCACGGATAGTGATCTTACCTTGATTATTTCTACCAGCAGTCTTCTTTTTGGCAGCAGTTAATTCTCTTATTGGTCCACCTTTATGTAAATGAGGATGAATTGGTTTCTTAAAATGAGTTGAACCTGGTTGTAAATGTCCATTTGCATAAGATTTTAGTTGGATCGATTGTAACGTCAATTTTCTTTGCTTTCTATGTATATCATCTCTGGTTTCTAAATCGGTTACTTCACTGTCTTCCAAAGATTCAAAATTTAATGGTGATGTTGGGGTTGCTGATGATTTTGATGCTGATGCTGCAGTACTTTGAGCACGTGCAAATATCGTTGACGTCCCTGGACGAAACGGCAACTGTTGTAGAGCACCTCTTATCCCTCTAGATATTGATATCATCTTCCAAGTATATGAGGGTCCTATATCTATCTTCAATCTACCTTTCAGTATAATTTTTCAAATTATTCAGTATAGATTTTTTTGTACTACGATACTTTTTTTTTTTTTTTTTTCTCTGTGAGAAGCAAACGGACTGAAATATACTGCGAAAAAGCGAGCACACCCATACACCACCGTACTTAACCAAGGAAATCCCGTAGTAAAAACTGTCCCTAACATTGGTGTTGTCCAGTAAAAATTGAGAAATGAGTGTTTGAAAGTATGAGAATAACCAAAATTACCATACAAATTTTAGTTTTAATGTGCGAATCAGTGCCGAATTTTCTGATTTTTTTTTTTTTTTTTTTTTTTGGTTCTATGAGCTTACAGTAATTGAAACTTTTGAACTGAATTTGTTTTCTTTTATTGAAGTTTTAGTTAGACCAATCCATTGATCAATTATATTCACAAGATGATGTCTTCTCGTGTTTTCGTCCGTTCCATGGCCTCTGCAGCCAAATCAGTCAAGCCACCAGTTCAATTATTTGGTATTGATGGTACTTATGCCAATGCTTTATATTCAGCATCTATTCAAGATTCATCAGTTGAACAAAGTTTCCAAGGATTATCTAAACTTAATGAATTATTAAGTACTGATGCCAAAACCAATGAATTTTTAGTTAATCCATCTTTGACTAAAGAAGATAGAACTGTTGTTATTGATACTATTGCCTCTAAATTAGGTTTAGATAAAACTGTTGTTAATTTCTTACAAGTTTTATCAGAAAACAATAGATTAACTGAATTTGGTAGTATTTTTGAAAAATTCTCAGTTTTAAATGATGCAGCAAAAGGTGTTGTTAAAGCTAAAATTACTTCTGCCAAACCTTTAGATTCAAAAATTTTAAGAAAATTACAAACTTCTATTGGTAAATCTTCATTTGTTGGTGAAGGTAAAACTTTAGAACTTGCCAATGAAGTTAACCCAGATATCTTGGGTGGTTTAATCGTTGATGTTGGTGATAAGACTGTTGATTTATCCATCTACTCTAAAGTTTCAAGATTAAATCAAACCTTAAATGAAGCTTTGTAAGTATATTAAACTATTATTTACAAATGCAATTATAAGAGATTAGTTATGCAAATTCATCTCTTTGAAAATCCCTATTAATAAAAATTAAAATTTCACTTTAGAGAATCGTGACGAAATTTATGTTCCTATTTTGATGTATCAAGAATACAACGATATATATAAAAAAAAAAACTATTCCAATTCCTTTTATTCACTTTTATATTAAGACCCAATTTCTTTATATGTGTTGTTTCTTTATTTCTTCTTGTTATCGTGACTTATAACTTGAGGTATCAATTGGAAGAAAGAAGAAATACTATTTTAAAATAAAATATAAGAATTGCTTTACAAGATGTACCATGTCTTTACGTCATTCCATACATGATTATAGCTGTAGTTTTCGTAAGTTAAATGATCTCGAGATTCTGTAACACTAACTATACCAAGATTCCGTAATACTGACGATACCAATTGGTTAAACGAAAGTAGGGCCCTTACAATGTTAGCCCACAAACAGCAGCAAAAAAAAAAAAAAATTGAAAAAAATCTCCCCAAAAAAAGATAACAGCAACAGCGCATCAATAAATACAAACAAATTTTTCAAGCAAGATCATTTTTGAAGCTTATTGAATTTTGCAAGGATCAAACATGCTATTCCTTGATAAAAGTCATTTTAAAGTCTTCAAATGGAGTGTTACGTTGATAACAATATTCCTTAACGTATTCATTTATTTTTATCCAGAGATTTTAAATCAATCTGAAAATTGTAATTGGCATAAGTTTGAAGATGAACAAGAACAATTGATTAATTTAAAGAGTAATGTTGAAATATTGAATAATGATTTAATACCCAAATACCTTTTTGAGAAAATATTATTGAATTTCCCATCATTACAATCAAATAAAACTGAACCTTTAAGTCCATATAATGAACCAAATAACGTTAAGGATATAAATATGTTGATGTTTGGAGATCCTCAAATCAATGGGAATTGGAAACTGACTAAATATATTAAGAGACTTGATAATTATGGGAACGATTATTATTTGGGTCATATTTATAATATTATGAAAAATAGATTAAAACCAAGTCATGTTGCAGTCATGGGTGATTTATTTTCATCTCAATGGATTTATGATTCAGAATTTTATAACAGAAGTTATAGATTTGTCGAAAGATTATTCCCACGTCCTTTGGATTATAAAAAAACAGTTATTGATACTTGGTCAAAACATGAAAATTATGATTGGCCTAATTATTTGGACAATGAGCATGCAATGGATCCAATTCATAGATTTAATTCAAGAGTTTATAATGATGTATATGATTGGTTTTATCCAAATGAAAAATATCCTAATTTTGAAAATCCTTTATTTATAAATTTAACTGGTAATCACGATATTGGTTATAGTGGTGATGCAACTTGGCAACATATGGCAAGGTTTCATCATTTATTTGGTCAAAATAATTATGTCTTAAACTATAACAAGGGTACGCCTGAAGAATGGAGATTAGTTGTACTTGACTCCTTAACAATGGAAGGCCCAGCATTACAACAAGAATTTATCGATTATACTTGGTCATTTATAAAAAATTTGGAAAAATATGAAAATCCAAATTTTAAAGGTTCTACTATTTTATTAACTCATATACCTTTTTATAAAAAAGAAGGTTTATGTACTGATGGTCCTCAACATATTTATTATTCTAACAATACTAATGAACCTTACAAAAACGGTAAATTAAGAAGTCAAAATCATCTTGGCTATGAAACAAGTCAAAAAGTTTTGAATATAGTTTTCCCAAATGAAGATAAAGAAGGTATCATTTTAACCGGTCATGACCATACTGGTTGTGATAATTGGTATAACTTTGGTAATGATATATGGGAAGCTTCTAAAACTAAAAATAACGAAAAACGTCAATCCATTAGAGAAATTGTTGTTCAATCAATGATGGGAGATTTCAATGGACAAACTGGTATCTTAACTGGTCACTTTGACTCTTCAAATGCAAACTGGCAATTTGAATTTAGTTATTGCTCATTTACTGTTCAACATTGGTGGTGGGCAACTAAAGTATTCACTTTAGTTTCTATACTCTTACATTCTATTGCCTTCTTAACCCGTTAGCTATTAACATACATATACAAACTTAGTCATTAACATATCAAACGTCATATATTAAATTTATACTCATTAATCCAATCTTTCGTAGAAAAACAGAGAAAAAAAAAGCTTTTTTTTTTCGTTTAAAAAATGGTCATTAGTAATTTTTTTTTTTTTTGCAGCATTAATCATGAACTGAAAGACTCTTATTCCTCTTGACCTTCTCCTTGTTTACTTGCTTCCTGGTCAATTGCTTCACCTTCAGCATCTTCCTCCTTTCTTAAGGATTTTTCATTCTTTTCAACTTCTTCAGGATTTGCTTCATCCTTTAAGTCACCAGCTTCATTTTTTAGTTCTTCACCATCAACTTCATCCTTGACATCACCATCTGCAGCTGCAGCATCATCAGCATCGAATTCGCCATCATCTTCTTGCCCCAATTCTTCTTCTTCTTCTTCATCGTCATCATCCAAAACTTTCTTTACGTCATCATCTTCATCACCACCTTCTTCTAAACCGTCGATATCAGATCCAATTTCACCAAAACTTGCTTCTGGACTTATACCGACTTTTTTAACAGCTAATTTACCATTCTTGAAAACCCAATGAGATCTAGTAACTCCACTTTGAGGAGTCTTTTTAGCACCCAATAAACCAATGAATTCTCTTTTAGGATCACTTAATAAAGAGTATGGTAAACTTTGTTTAGTAATGAAATTTTTTTGAGCAGAAGGACCATCAGCAGATAATCCAACAACGGTTACCTTTTTCAGGGTTAAACTTTCATAAGAATCTCTAAAACCACAAGCCTGTCTAGTACAACCAGGAGTTGATGCTTTTGGATAAGCAAATATAGCAAGATAAGTTGTTTTTGAAGCCAATTCAGTTAATTGAACTTCTTCATCATCCTCATTCTTCAAAATTAAATCAGGAATTGCATCTCCAACTTCTAATTCTTTACCTTTTTTTGCTACCGATTTACCATCAGAGGCTTTGGCCTTCTTAGCAACTGGTTCAGCACTTGAAGGGGGAGATGGGTTTTGGATTCTAGTGGAGCGACGTAATTCAACCATGTTATATTTATCTAATTCAAAAATAAACTCTTATTGACTATGTACTTCAAACTGTCTTAGCAATTAATCAATTGGTAACCAAAAACTGAAAATCGTGAATTTCAAAATATGTGGAGTTGCAATTGGCTTTATAGTGTTGGGTGAAAAAAAAAAAGAAAAATAGCGGAATCCACTCGAAAGAAATGGTAGGAGTGCGAGAAATGGCTTAACAGTGTGCAAAAAGTGCGGTCAAGCAGGAACTTTAATATGGCAAAAATTAAAAGTGACGAAATATTGCCATTATGTTAGTACCGTTACCTAAATAGCAATATATACTTAGCAATAGCCAATATAATATTACTAAGATTATATTTGTTTTCTCTCCCTTTTTCGTTCTTTTATTTCTTTTTCATTACTTGATATCTTACAATTTTCAATTGAGATAAATAGGGCAAATGAATAAGTGAAAAATTGAAGCACATCTTGCTCTTTGGTACCCGCTTTTTCACTGCATCATTGATGCTTGAACTGAGCCATCACATTTAAAAAATGCACGTTGTTCTAATTTACATAAGGAGTGAATAGAATTCTTAAGAATATTCCTTGCATTCGAAGTGTAATTGTAAATTTTCACGGTGGGTGTAGTGGGTGAGTACTAAAGAACAGTGCACATTCAAATATACCCACCGGTACACCGCTTACAAGAAAGGAGAAATGGCTGTGTAAACTGTAAACTTGCAACAGTTGCAGTTACACAGTTGCTCCTTCTAGCCAATAGTTAATTATTCATCCCCTTTTTATCCCTAAAACTCATGTAAGTACTTTAGATGCTTAAGATCAACCCATGATTTTTTTTTACATTTAAATCGTACCGTTGACCCAAAATGGTAATTGGGTTGCGACATTGTCGTCTCAACCAGCCCGTACATCTTTTCTGATTTTTGTTCCTGCAGTAGCCTTCATTTTTTTTTTCAGTTTTATCATTTGGCTACAAAAGACCCTTGCATCTGGGAGTAATATTAACAGCAAAGAGGGCCATGAACACTGTAATCATGTTGATAAGTCTTTAAATTTGATTATAGAGTTATATCCAGTGAAGGGGAATATATACTTGATCTTATGAAAAGACTAGTTTCTCTGCAAAACCAATAGAGTCAGCAGAATTACTTCAATGTGATAGATCACCATGATTTTACAGCCATTCCAATTGAGCGAATTTTTCACAACCAGTATAAATATCAACTGTAAGTTCCCCATCTGCCCTTGTTTCAACACTACGTGTAAACTACTTCTGCTACTATGTCAAGCTTACATTCTTCCTTGCTTGCAGCTTCAGAATTGATGAATTCTTATACATACTTAGCTAACGACAGGCCACAGAAGTTGCCAATCACTAAATGTGAGTTGGAATCGCCATTGGGTACCCCATTAGAGTTGAATACCCATATTCCAAGATCTATAAACAATAAAGTTGATGCAGGCATCAACTCGTTGGAGTCTTTGGCCTTGGTTAATACTTTGCTCCTGATTAAACTTTCTTCAAGACTCATGAAAGGTCCAGATGGGAAATCATCAACAAAGTCAGCCATTGACATGGAACGTGTTCCAAGATCAATACCACTTCAAATGCATAATAACATATCAAACTTGCCTATTACTAAGTCTTTGAAACCTACTTCAAACTCTCAATTAAATAAAGGTAGACCTTTCTCACTTTCTTTAAACGCTAGGTTTTATCTTCACTCCTCCTTGAATGATTTGTGCTGTTATATTAGAAACAAGACTTCCTTTGCTTACGAGACTAACAACTCCATTTTTTATCACCAAATGTCAAGAAATGATTTGTTTATTAGTCATAAAAATATAATCTTCAATTTACCAAAATCTGCTGATATATACTCAAAGCTATGTCATGCTTTCAGTGTCCAGAAGTTTAAATTCGTCAAAGTTGTCCGCGATGCTAATGGTAGATTATTGAAAGTAGAAACAGTGAGTCCATCCACTACTCAATTGGTCAATTCCAATTGGATTAAGTCAAATATTTGTTATCCTCGCTATAAATCAAGTATGAAAATTCATTTGGTCATGTCAGACATGAATGATGAAACAATCTATTTTGATGAAAAGTTTAAAGCCATTGATCAAGATCTGTATTCAGATAAAAGACGAATCGTAAAAGTGTTCATCTCCTAGAACCACTATCTCTTCTCTTTTCGTTTCTGTATACTTATATTCCTTTCATACTAATTCTTATTTTTATATCAAGTGTTGATCCTTATTGTGAAGATATTCGTAAATTTATCGCTAAGGCGCGGCTTTTACTATTTTTCACTCTATGTCTTTTTTTTTTTATTTTTTTTTTTTATTTTTTTTTTTTTTCGGATCGCTTACTCCTTAATCGATTGTAAACCCTACTTTATCACAAAGAGAATCAAATTTGCAACAATGAAGAAGTTACTTCTCAAGTCTCGAGCCAGGTCTCAATCCAGCGAGAACTGTAATGGCGGTCGACCTGGTATGCAGAATAGAAGATTAAGTCTACCAAATGATTTCTCGTTTGAAATAATTCATTCACCTAATAATAGCCTGCTCAATGAGAATGGGATTCAAAACGGAAATGCTAATGGGGTTACAAGATCTTTAAACATTGTAAATGATACCTTGTCGCCTAACACATCGGCTCAAGACAACGAGTCAGTTGCTCTATCTGATGCGGAGACTTTGTTAGTTGATAGAAGACAGAGGCTAGTATTACAAGATACTTTTGAAGAAAACTTCACTCAATATTTACCATTTTTAATGAGGAGATATCGAATTGAAGAGCAGAATACTGCAGGTGCCAATGGGAACTCTGATAACTATATTTCTTCTGAGTTTGATGATGATGACGAGTCAACTATATATAATGAGTCTATCAATGGTGGCTTTGAAGCTAGAAACAATCGATTGAGTAACGAATTACCTTTTGGATTGACATTGCCCTCACCATCAAGGACGAAAGTTTTCAATAAACCAGTCACAAGATTCTCGTTGAAGAGAGACTTTGTTGTAGTTAATGAGTTTATCAAAAATAATTATTTGATTTTTACAAACCAGGAGTCTTTCACAAAGTTCAAAGAACTAAAATCAAGAAAGAAATCTAGAAATAATTCTATAATAGTTTACGATGAAAATGGCAATATTAAAAGATTATCGAACGTTGAAAATCTTTTAAATACTGCTACTAGTGACTCAATTGGTGACAATATAATCGACCATAGGTCTCATATTATTCCTTTGGAATACAAGGTAAAGGGGGAAGCATTGCCAGTATTCAAGGTTCAGACCCCTTATATGTCTTCCTTCCGTAAAAATGTACCCTACATGGTCTTTAAAAGGTTTAGAGAAGTTCCTTTAAAGCCCGTTATCCTGGATATGCAAGAGCAAAATGATGACTATGAAACTTATACTTTCTGTACGGTTCATTTAAAACATTTTCAACTAGTAAAACGATATACCTTCAATTTTACTCCTTTGAACGGTGACAATTTCAAGATTATTGTATTTCAACATAACTCAAGACCTTTTTGTGACTTTAAATACAAGGACACTAGATTCAGAATAATTGGAACATCGTTAGCGGCTGGTTTTATGTTTAGTTATAATCCAAGTATGAAGTTATTTGTAATTGATAATAATGAACCATCATTGATAGATAAATTGATAAATAAATCCCCGGGACTTGAAATATCTTCCTTTTTGAAGAAAAGATCCTCAAGTGATGAGGTAAATGACTCGAGGAGGAATCATGCCGATGTTACTCTATCGAAAAACGGATCCATCCCTGAAAAGCCATCTGTACTTTCTTCCCCAGGTTCAATGAGAAACCTTGGCTCCACTGAATCGGATACCCAAAGTTTCACGAATCCATACCCTGACCCATCTTGCCCACTACTTGAGGACAATCATAACTTCTTTTACAACGTAGATTCTATAAATAATAAGTCTTATATTCCGAACAATTCTCCACCATTTGCCAACTTTAAGGATGCCCAATCATACATCAACCAGTCATTCTTACCAAAGAAATACGCTGAAAGTGGTAAAATAGAAATATACCAAGATATTAATACCTTCACTGATACAGGTCATGATGAGTATAGCACCTTATCAATTGATATGGATACATTAGTGTTGAATTCCATTCTATTGACATTGATGGAAAATAACTTACGGAATTCTAATAAGAATGCAACAAATGGCTTTACAATGCGTTTGGGCCAATTCCCAGTCTTACCTACTCCCTACTCCCTGTATCCACTGACTGCCGCAATGTTGTGAGACTTTTGGTGTATATGTCATGGCGATAACTTTCAATTCTTCACTCCCCCTTAACTTCTAATACACTTTTCTTTTCAATTCAAATTGAGATTGATCTACACGTTTTATAATAATGCTGTCTATAGATTAAATAGTTTAAATAAATAAATACAGGTTCACTGTTCGTAGTCCGATATCGCTTTTAATAAAGAATTTGCTTCTGGTTTTTCAGCGACAACTTTGGGATAAATTCCTTTACTTTCTAAAAAGTCTTTAGTTGTAGGGCCAATTGAAGCTATATTAAACTTGTTACTTCCACCATTGGCTAGAATATGATCAATAATGACCTCAGTACCCTGAGGACTGAAAAATACAATCCAGTGTTTTGGATCCTTTTGCATATGCTTTAACTTGTCAAAGTTCTCGATTATGTCATTTCTGGATTCTGTCTGATAAACTACTTTCTCTTTGAGTTGTATTCCTGCTGATTGCAATTTCTTAGGAATTATATCTCTTCTTATCTCCCCGGTAAAGAACATTATTGGTGGTTGGTCATAGTTATCAAGACTGCTCTGATTATAATCAGATATGATAATATCAGACAAAATTGCCCCGTTTCCGGCATTATTACCACCTCGAATACTCTCAAACCCACTTTCACTCAATATCTTGGATGTAGCTGGCCCCACAGTATATCCAGTTTTCTTCCATATCGAATTTGCAATTTCTGGTTCAAAGCTCAGTATACATTCATTAAATACTTCTACCGCCCTTTGACTAGTGACGATAAAAGTATTGGTTTGGTCTAAAAACTCTTCACTTTGTAAGTAGCTCTTCAATCCATCTTTATCAACCGGTGAATGTTCAAGTAATGGTAAGAAATGTGGAGTTATGCTCTTTGATGCAAATAAATCAAAGTATGGATCGCGTGGAGTAGTTTTATTCTTCAAAAGCAAGACACTCTTCACCATTTTTGACGTTGTGAGAATCTTAAATGGAATTACTTTATGCAAATTGTGATTTGAAAATATTCAGTAAAATTGAAAAACGCAAATATTTATGCGTTTATTTGCAATGTGACAAGCAGCATTGGTTGATTTGATTTTTTTTTTTTTTTTTTTTTTTTTTTTGTTTCTGAGATTGCTTCTTCGAAATGTCTTGCATAAATCTAAAAACGTTTTTGAGGAATCGAGCTAACTTTCTACACAATACACTTTTGTGCATCACCTAAACCTAAAAATTATATATATTGAATTAGAGGATGCTATCCAGTGACAGCTAGGAACGAGAGATAATCGAAACAAATAAAAATCACAGACGAAAGGATATCACACCAAAAGAAAGAAAGTAGAGCATTAAAACCAGTACTCATAAAAAAAGACAAGCAAAACCAATTAAAAGAAATAAACAGTAGATGTATATATGGAGAAACAAAAAAAAAAAAAAAGATCATAGAAAAAAAATAAAATAAAAGCATAAGTCTAAAATAACTAATTAAGAACATTATTAACTAGCCACTTCTTCGTTTAAAATCCTTCTTGTAGCATGTAACATACGTTCATTAGAATTCTTAAAAACACGTCCAAGTCTTTCATTACCAATCATCAAATTACCAACACAATTCCTCATGAAAGTCTTGAAATTTTCAATTGATTCCACACGATATCCCATTATTGAGACATATAAGAATAATCCAAGAATTGTGATCAATATAGGGAACCAGAAGAACAACAACATTTTATCATTCTCAACAGTTTTCCTTGGACGATTGATATAAGAAACAACCATATCCTCTGACGAGTCTGATGCAACTTCTTCATCTTGAGATGTTGAGGATCCTTCCACAGAAAGATTCAAATTGCGTTCAGTCTGAGTCTTAGGTTTAGAAGAATGAAAAGATGAGGGTCCAAAGGGGAACAAATCATCATAAGATGGCAACTCATTATCTTGATCACTGTTAAACACATTCTTAACTTTTTGCCACAAACCGTTACCAGAAGAGGAAGAGTGCTCGCCATCATCTTCTTCATGACTATTTTCGCCTAATGGTACAATGGTAGAATTAGAGCTCAGTGGTAAATCATCAATAGTAGTATCTGCACCAACAATAGTAGTGTCACGCAATGGATCTGAATCTTCAATTGAAGAATCAGCATCTGAGCTTTCATAATCGGAATATTCGTAATCTTCATAGTCATCCTCAAACTCATCAATATCGTCAGCATAATCAACCAAGTACTCCAGGTCTTCATTTGAGTCATATTCAGAATCGGCAAAATCAGAAGAGTAATTATCATTTGTATAATCACCTGAAGTTGGTCCGAATTCTTTCCTAACGATATGTCTGTCACCACTTTCTAATTTATTGCCAGTTGACTCATTAACAGAATCTTCGATAACCATTTTAGATATATGGCGACCATAATTCATTGCAAACATAGAATTAAGAGAATCTAAACTAATAGATTTACTCAATTTGTCATTCTCATCTTTACTCTCAGCGTTAGAATCATTATTATTAATATCATTATATTGCGATAAGGCATTTGATGTGAAATCTTCACTGTCCACGTCACGTTCTTCTAAATTATTGAAAATATCAAGAACATTCAAATCACAATAATCTTTCAAAAATTTATCATTTGAAAGCTTCAAGTTCCAATTCGACTTACAATCAAGGAAAATATTAATCAAATCACGATGTCCACATAATGATGCTAAAAACAATGGAGTTAAACCTTGATTATCTTTTAAATCGATTTTACAACCATGTGTAATTAAGAATCTGATTAATTGATTATAATTTTTCAAAGTAGCCAAATGTAATAATGATTGACCTTGATTATTACACAATTGCCAGTTTGGAATGATGATTGGACAATTTGGTAAGTCTACCAATGAAAGGAAATTAATCAAAACATCCTCAGTAGATAAATTAGACTTGGTAAGTCTTTCAACAGCTTTGTGAGCACTATCATACCATTCAATATTTTCCTTTTTCATAACGGCTTGATTGGTTGAGGTTGGACTAGTAGTTGAAGTATTATTGTTTCCATTATTATTATTACTATTATCAGAACCAACAATTCTCTTAGCAATATTCTTAGCATCTTCTAATTTACCATTCATTTTCAAACCGACAATTTGAAGAGCCAATTCAATTAATTGACGATCAGTATCATCAGTATAGGTAAACACTTGTTGCTGTTGAGCACCGCCCAACATCATATTTTCATGATTTTCAAAACTAACAAGTACTTGACCTGGTTGACTTGCAGGAGGTAAATAAGTGACAATTGTTGTTTCAGACCAACAATGAGTAGCTAGAGCATTATTAGAACCAAATTTTACTGCCAAACCAGGGCGGAAATTGAAACCCAATAAAGTTACTTCTATACCACCTCTAATTGGACCTTGGGCTGGGATTATCCTTTGAATGGAAGGTAAATTTTGAGGACCAGTGTTAGCAGGCGTTGCATTATTGACTGGTTGATTCAATAAAGGTAAACTGAATTGAGGTTGAGGAGGAGCATGAATACCCGATGGTTGAGGTTGACTGAATTGATTTGGTTTCAACATTACATTAGTAGTTGAAGTATTAGTATCACTATTACTTGTAGGCGAGAACCCATTTACACTACCATTGAACATTGGATTTGAAGAGTTATTATAGGAATCATCAATAGATAATTTTTTACGTTTCAAGCCTCTATGATCATTATCAGTATTGGTCAAAACTTCTGATGCAGATTCATCAATGGAGTTTGGCGACAATGGATGAATATTGGAGTTAGCATTAGTATCAGATTGGATCAAGGTAGTGTTATTATTATTTGAATTTGAAGCTGTTGATGATTTATTTGTAAAAGAGACATCATTATCTTTAGCTGAAGCAGTATTTTTCTTTCTATCCATAATCATGATTGGGCTTGAAATTTGTTTAGCAACAACTTGATTATTAGAATTTCTAATAACAAATAATAATTTAAAACCTTCAGATTCTTTATGATGTCTACAATAACAAATAATTCTAGCGGATAATTCCAATGATTTACTTAAATCATTATTAAGACCATTAGGAGGAGGGAAAGAAACAATTTCTTTACAATTAAAGATGATTGCCTTTTTCATCATTGATTCATCAGCCCAAGAATTAGGATTATTCTTAACAACACCACCATTGGTATGATTTGGAGAATGAGTATGATTTGGATTAGGGGTATTATATTCGGTATTTAAAGCGGTATTGTTTGAATTATTAGTTTCACTATCATTACCTGATTTTCTTCTTGAGGCTCTTTTTTGTTCTCTTTTAATACATCTTGGACAAATGTTACAAGATTTCTTATAATTTGAAGTTAAAACATAAGTATCAAGATATAATAAGTTCTCTTTCAATTTATCGGATAAATCATGAATTGATTCATTAAGACAAAATTTATTTTTGGAAATTAAATCTTGAGGTATATGTAATAAGATTTGAGGAGGAGGAGGACTGATTTGAAATTTCAATTTAATTTGAGTTTCAACTCTTGAATAACTTGGTAATTCAGATAATTGTAACTTATAAGGTAATTTAGACATTTCATTGGGGCTAAAATCTAAATAGGAAGGATCTGGAACGTCAAGGGAAGGAGGACAAGAAATCATATTATGATTACCGAATTTCAATTTAGATAATTCATCTCTAACTATATCATAATCTGAAAGTTGATTTGAATATTGATTATTATTGATACCATTAGTATTATTATTGCCATTGTTGGTGTTGATGTTATTACCATTAATCAAGTTTGCATTAGTATCGACTTGATGCTGAATTTGAGGGGTGTTATGAATACTATTTGAAGCTGAATGAAATTTATTTTGATAATTATAAGGACTTGTATAATTACTATTTGAGAAATTGGAAGCATTATATTGGTGAGGTTCAACATACATATAATCATTATTCAAGGGAGTATTTGAAGGAGAATCATTAAATTTGACTGAACCATCTATGGCAGAATTATTACGACTTGAATTATTTGACTGATCGTCATCATATAAATTTTGAAATAAATCTTGATGGGATTGTTCACGTTTTAGTATATTATTGGAATTGGGAATTGGAGTATTATTCCCTATGGAATCATAAACTCTTTGATCGAGAAATTCATCAAGAATATCCTGATCGGCATCCTCGCTTTGAAGACTGGTTAAGAAATTGTGATCCAACAAAGTATTGTCATCTGTAAGTGAAGACATCTTGACTCTATTCTGTTATTGATTCCTGTTCTTTCTTTGTGTTTTCTTTATAACAGTACTCTTAGAGTATAGGACTATTGAACATTAACTAATAAAAGGAAGAAGAGTAAGTGGATGTTTGGTTGATATTGATTATTTTTCGAACGTGAAAATAACAGCGGGCGGTTAAAAAAAAAAAAAAAGAAAAATTTAAAAAAAAGTCAGATACAGACACACTCTTAGAAAAAGACAAAGAGCTAATAATAATTATAAAATAGGATGGCAAAGTGTGATAATAGAAAAAAGAAATGAGTTGTTTGAAAGTTGGCCTAGTGAATCCTTGTTGATTATGGGTAGATATCGATTTAAAATCTCTCTTTAATCTTACTTGAGAATGAATGAACACACTTAACTGGTACCTATGGCTTTCCCCTATTGTGTTTGTTAACAAGTACCTGGACTCAAATAGAACAAAAGGAGTAGTAACAAACCAAGCTAATCACAATATATAATCACAATCAATAGTCCTTTTGGTTTTTCGTGATGTTGTCAGCGTTTGGCGGGTGGTGATGAACTTTTTTTTTTTTTTTTTGTAATTTTTTTTTTGGTTTTGTATGGGTTTTTTACTTTTTGCTACAATTTTGATGCTTTTTTGTTGGACCTGGTAAGGTTTATGCAGTACAGAAAAGAATTTGGGGTACACTTAAAGACTAAAAGAGATTCTTCGCTTTGTTTTTTTCCAGTTCTTCTCCAGCAAGAAAATATGTAGATTAAAAATGTTGGGTCTTCTGTTGTTTTTTTCTTTTTTTTCGAGTTTTTTTTTTTGTTTTGTTAGCTTTGACTGCTAACCGCGCTACCTCTTGCCAAAAACGAATGGAAGTCCAGTACTGTCGTGCACACGATCAGGGAGATAGATGTGTACGGGTGTAATGCTCATGAAGGTACGGAGGTTTTAGATTTTGAGATGTACTGGTGTTTTCTCAAGCGAAA